>JBCAUG010681548.1:0-13666 GCA_038406175.1 Haplosyllis leylae | reverse complement strand
AAGTGGGAGTGGCTGCTGTTTACTGTGTTACATTAAATTGTACAGAAGCTTCGCCTCTATAGTAGTACTCTATGGTTGAAGTGTAAAAATAATTATCAATAGAGTCGAGAATGTAATGAATACAAAGTTACAGTATTTCTGGCCGAGCCGGAGTGGCCGAACGGTTTACAACACTGTCCTTGTGGCACGGGCGGTCATGGGTTCGAGCCCCAAACCTCCACCAATGCTTGCGGACATGCAGGTGAGGAAGCACGCAAGCAAGGGATTCACCCTGGCTTTGAAACCCAGGGTAGACATCACCAGAAGACCAAAACATGGGTATCAGTGGCCCCACGAAAGGGACTTATGTCCCCCCCCCCCAAAAAAGTTACAGTATTTCTAAATCTAAAAGAATTGCAATTGCAATTCTGAACTCTGTTGACATTTGTTTCTGCACAAGAACAGATTCGGACCATTTTTCATTTTAACATTCTATCATTAACTTTGTATTGGAAAATCTTAATTTACCTTTAATTCTGCCGGTTATGTACAGATGACCCTGTTCATCTAGTTTCCCGATGTCTCCGGTTCTCAGCCATCCGGTTTTCTCGTCTATTGTTTCTGCTGTTTTATCCTGTTTGTTCAGGTAACCCATGAAAATATGCCGTCCGTTCATCATGATCTGAAGAGTAGTTCGGGTAAAATAGTTTATTATATGTACGGAGCAAAAGAAGCATTGTTATTGGTCCACAGCCTCCAGATAAAACAGTTAATTGTAAATTTGAGTTAATTTTAATACTTTTTCATGGGTTTTAGAGGTGATTAACAGTAATATTTTGATTAACATAAAACTGTTAATCACAAGTGTTAATCATTTTGCAGGTGAGTAACAGTAATATTTTGATCAAAATAAAACTGTTAATCACAAGTGTTAATCACATGACCAAATGCATGTGAACATGTGACCAACAAAATACAGGAATCCAGTGTTCTTTTTAAAAATAATTGTAATTTGTACATATAATAAACACAAAATCACATATTTTTTGCAATGATTAACAGATATAATACCCTTCAGCATTGCAGAACTGTTAATCACCTTCAGGGCATTGCCCTTCAGTGATTAACAGTTCTGCAATGCTTCAGGATATTATACTGTTAATCATGAAAAAAATATGTGATTTTGACAGTTAATAGCGGTTTTTAAAATACATTGGATTTACGTTATTCACAAACGTGGCGCACCATTATTAAAACCCCATTCCATTAGAAACCGCCCAGGTAATATTACTGGATTTTACGGCTTTTTGAAATCCCTTAAAATCCTGTAACAGACTTTTTTTTAAAAGTTTTTGGGGGACATAAGTCCCTTTTGTGGGGCCACTGATACCCCTGTTTTGGACTTCTTGTGACGTCTGCCCTGGGTTTCAAAGCCAGGGTAGATGTCTCGCTTGCACACTTTCTTGCCTGCGCGCTAGTCCTCAGATTCACCTCTGGTGCGACACCTGCCGTCCTGTAACAGACTTTGAGGGATCTTTTAGCAATGGGGGTCTCAAAAACGCTACTCCGGCATGATTAGAATTCTACTGGTGGAAACTTAAGGGAGATGTCAATTCAACATCCTCCATAATAACTACGTTTTGGACGGAACTCATACGGATGCAATAGAATCTCCAGTAGAATGAAATCGTCAAAATTAAAAGAAGTGACGTCAAAGAAATAATACTGCAATAGAGTGACCCTCAGTTATGCACAAGCTCTGTTCTTCTTGACACAAACAGCTTTTGCACCGTTCTCAGTACAGTTAGTAAGTATAGAGAATATTGCCAATGGTGTTGTATTTCTTTGTGAAGCAGCAAGTTCCGAAAAGGCCAAAAGCAACCACAGAAGATCCATACTTCTGAGCCCACCCACTTCCGCCCAATTCTGAATTGGTTACAGGTTGGGCACGGTTAATTCGAACACGATTAATACGAAGTTCCACTTAATTCAAAGTTTTACTACACACTCTCTTATCATTTAATGTTAAAATGCACTGTTAATTCGAATTCCACTTATTTCGAAGGAAAACCTTGCTGACGAATCAGTTCGAATTAACCGTGCTCAACCTGTACTAAGGGATTACCTCTCCGTTTCCATCCTCGTTGGGTTTGTCTATCTGGGTGTGACATCCTGCCATCAAAATCCCTGTGGATCCGGTTTTAAATCCGTGAGGGAATAGACTGCATGTATGCGGACCTTCAACATAACGAAGTTACAAGTTTACGATTCTTTTGAATGTGAAATTAAAACATCGGTTTCTCTCGAAATCGAAAAGACTAACTGGTCATAAGCATCAAAAACGGAGAGGAATTTCCACTGAATAGTATACACTGGGTCCCGCTTACAACGAGTTCGGTTACACTGGGTCCCGCTCACAACCAGTTCGGTTACAACGAGCACCCGCCTACAATGAGCAGATTCCTTTGCATCACAATCATTGACCACAATGTTAAAAAGTTCGGTTACTACAGCACCCTCCTACAACGAGCACTTTTCTTTGCATCTCTTTGCTCGTTCTAAGCGGGACCCAGTGTACATTCGTCACAGGGAGCAATAAATATGACATCACATGGCAACTTGTTATTTAAAGAGGCCTGGTGCCAAGACGTGGGCTCCTTCATAAATTAACCTAGAGTCAAGTCTTTACAGGTTCGAGGCTCATTGAACATAGGGTCCTTTGCATTAGCTGGTCCAGAATTTTCTCAGACGGGGAAGGGGAACACCAATCCAAAAGGTGTGGAGCGCCAAACCTATTATTCTGGTCCAAAGACTACATGAAAATGAGAACAATTGGGCCGAGAGGGGGGCGAGTCCCTCTTGGTTCCACAAGTATGAACCGATCATTGTTATTGTATCGCGCTAAAGAGTGATATGAAATGTACATTGTAACCTTTTTTGTAAAGCTGGTTTAAATTGCGGGGAAGGCATCCGTAAAAGAGAGATGGCTTGGCAATAAAGGAATGTACGTGGCAAGTCAGTAGCTCAGTACCTAGTACTTTGTAAGTACTAACTAAAGTACCTATTACTTGTTCTTTGTACTAATAAATGATTAAACATTGCAATTACTTAAAAAGTTTAAACTCACCAGTGCTTTCACTCAAGCCGTACAGTTCCATGATGATGATGCCGACGCTGGCGAGGTACTCCAGGGTGTCGGTGGAGATGGGGGCAGCACCCGTCCACTGTTGGCAGCGGTCCAACCCCAGCTCCTTCTGCACCTTGCTGAGCACCAACGCATTCGCAATGCCATACCCAGTGGGCTTACCTTGCCTGAAACAACAACGCCGATAACACACGAGATCGAGTGAAAATTCTCTGGTTTGTGTCAAATTATTAGAAAGCTGTCCAATGCCCAGAAGAACTGGACAGAAATTGTCTTACGTCATAATGCACAAGGATTCCACGCTCTAAAAATAATTAACCTTGAGCATGCGTACCCAATCTGTGCGTTCTTGTAGTATTTGAGTCCGACACCCTTCGCCCAGTTTCCTATGGTTCTCTTCAACCCGCTGTTTTGAGCTCCCTTCTCTTTTATCGCCGAAGCCATTTTCTCCCAGACCCGTGGAACGCCGAAGAAAAATGTAGGTCGAGCCTCCTTGAGGGTGTCCTTTAGGGTTCCCTGTAATGCAAAGCATAACTTTTGCTAATTGTTGGTACCTTCTCAACTTTTATGTCGATAAAATGGGTTCCATTGACAACAATGATAATGCATCATCATCTGGTCTTTGTAGTCAATTGTGAACAGTAACATTGGTAACCATGCCAGCCATTTCTGACGACAGAGTTCACGTCCTTGTCATCAGGTGTGAACGGTCCTTCAAAGAGTCACATTCTTTTAGCGACTTAAATCCTTGTGAACTCATTAACCACAACACAAGGATTCAGAGTGCATGTCGAGAAGCTCAGTTTGAGTTTGAGTTTTCAGTTTCAGTTTTGAAAAATTAATACAGCTCATTTATAAATGGGGTTAGGGGGCCTTCTCCTACTATTAGATCATGGAGTAGCTTCCCAGTGCACCATGGGATAGGAATCCCCTCCCTTCGCCTGTTCACAAATATTGTCATTATTGCTAACTTTATATGCCTACATATGGGCAATGTTCTTCTTTATTTACACCATGCGATAAAAGTAAATAATGTTATGAAGTTAGTAAATTTTATGTAAAATTGGAAATTAAATGATATATCTGGATGACATTTCATGGACACACTTTTTATTGGACCTGCTGGTTTTTGATGGCACAGCTACAACAAAGTTGGCAATATTGGCATTATGGTGTGATCACACTGGACGACAGTCAGACCGATAACGAGACCGATTAAATATCTTAGCCAATGGCATCACTGATATTGTCCTGCTGCAGTGTGAACTGCTTCATAGAATTCTATGTAACCCATTTCAATCTGTCTCGCTATCTGTCTCGCTCTCGGTCAGTGAGAACACACCATTATTGTATCGAAGGGAGAATGTGTGAAAAAACTCTAGTAAAGGAATGTTACCTTAAGCGCGTCAGGCTTCGCGAAGTGCACGGTAGCACCGAACGTGAGTGGGATCAAGATGTCGGCAAGCTGAGCGGCTATGTGGCTAAGCGGCAGGTAGCTGACCATCACCTCCTGGCCGTACTTCAAACTCGCATGACGTCCGGTTGTCTGTGCTGTCCACGTCAGCTACAAACACAGTTACTACGATTAAGGCCTGTTCACAGTGTACGATTTGCTACTGCGATTTGTTTTTGCTTATGATGGTCTGAATGGGAGCTGGTGTGGTTGTCGCAGTTGTAAGCTGTGAACACTTTCATTTAGTCCCGTACAATCCCTTAATTACTACATCGCAGTCGTAATCGCATAATGTGAATGGGCCTTTAAATATAACCCACGAATCAAGGCGGATTAAGAATTTTAATTTACACGAAATTATAAAAAAAAATCAGTTCGACTCAGTAAGAGTTTCGTGTCTAAAATCAAGTAAACTTAATCTGGTGGAAATATCAGATGATAAACAAATGCGATGGGAAGAGGTAAATCTGAACAGATGATACCTGGTTTGCTAGAGGTTTTGCAAAATGCAACTATTTGTAAAAAATACTCACGTTATCGTGACTTAACATGACGCCTTTGGGAGTCCCTGTTGTACCGGACTGAAAATACGAATATTGTAATGTCAATTTCGAAAAATGTTTGTGTCAAAACCTTTAAAAGCAATGAATACCTGCAGTGAATGTTTGAATGTTCCCCACCCCTATCCGTCGAAACTAATACTTTTAAGATGACCTTCGAGTGTGGCCTTCAAGATTATCATATGTTTTGTCCCCCACGTCAGATATCCAGATGCGATACTGGTAAGTAATTTTAATTAATCACTTAACATATGTCATTTGTAAGATTTTACATTTGATATCAAACCAGATTAAAGATTATCAATAAATAGTCTGCTTCAATGGAAAAGTCACATTTTACGTTTATTTTCTGAGTTTACTTACTGTGTAGATGAGAGTACAACATTTGTTCGGTGCTTGTCCTCTTATTCTCTCTATCAGATCTTCTTCAGGAACATCCTTCCCTATGTTCATAAATTCTGACCACTACAATGACCAATAGAATTGCTTAACTCGCATGATTTAAGTACTTGTCACCTCGTTGTTTACTTACTGGCCTAAAACATGATCAGTGGTGGATCCAGGATTTCCCAGAGGGGCCGCCAATTTTTCCTGAAAACTGCATGAAATGAAGAAAATTTGGTCTAGAGGGGGATGCGCATTCATTAGGGCCACCTAGATCCCCCAATGATGATTATGCTTATTGTATTTTGAGCAAATTTTGTCATACTGACAGAGAAGACATTTTAATGATTTTAACTGAGTTCCCTTGTGTGTTGCAATAAAAGTTTGTGGTACTCACTGTGTACACATTTGAGTATTTTTCACTCAGTTCTCCTGTGTACTGTATTATCACTCGTAGATGCGGCAGTCGGTCTCGGACTTGTAGTATTTTCTGTAGTTGAGCGTCATTTTCCACAACACAGATATTCGCTTCAGAGTCGTGCGCAACATAATGGCAAGCTTCCGGTGAATTGGTGGTGTAAATTCCAGTGGCAAATCCCCTGAATCAAAGAGAGGTCAGAATTTCCACATGAAACTTTATGACTTTTGGAAAATTTTAATTGTGAGGATTAGTAATGTAGCTTTAGTGATTCAATTCTACTACTGCATGTAATTGAAAACAAAAAAACAAAAATAAATAAATATGTACCCTGCTACAATCGCTGCCAGATCAGCTATGAACCATTCTGGAGAGTTGAATCCCAAAATACAAACTGCATGGTGGACCTCCAGTCCTAGCTAAAAAAACACAAGAAGACCTGGCTATCAGTTCTTGGTGCATTAAAATTCACACTGTCCTATCCTAAATGGGAGGTTGTTTGTTGTTTGGAAGAAAAATTTATACTTTGGCATGTTTCATTGTTCAAAGGAAACTGTAACAAACAATACGACAGGTATTACTCGAAACAAAAGTTAATGAAGGTGAAGTCATCCGAGTAAAGATTATGCTATGAACTAAAATTGTGTTTTCTAAGAAGACTACACTTCGGGTAACTTTATTTCAAGGTGTACAACATTTCCGATTTTGTTCAAATTTGCTATGCAGGGTTACGCTACCTTAATAAAAGCTCGTGCTGCCCTCTTTATATCGTCAAAGTACTGAGCATACGTCCATCGCATCGTCTGGTTTCCTCTTGTCGCCACTGAAACAACGTCAAAACAGCAGTGAAACAACGTAACGTCAGTAGTGAAACAACGTAACGTCAGTAGTAAAACAACGCCACGACAGTTATTACTCGAAGGAACGAATTCGGGAATGTTTAGTGATAATAATTTAGTTTAATAATTAATTATTTAATAATAATTGAAAATTGATCGGGATTTTTTTCGGATTTTTCACAGAAATAAAGAGTTGGTGTTAATAGATTACATACATATTTCAGACAGCTGAAAGAAAAGTTTTGCGTAATCTTCAAGATTCAAGCGTTGGTGGTTCAACAATTTGTCAAAATAATTCAGGGCAATATCTGGTGAAGTCAAAGTTTTGCGTCATCACTGTGGTGTGTGGTTTCCAACTACACGAGGATGCGTGAAAGACAAGATGCGCAAAGTGAGCAAACCAAGGGGACCTGTCCACTAGGGGACACCACCTCTGTGACCCCTCAAAATATACTCATGTTACATTGACGTCTGGTTCCATGACTTCGTGATCATATTTAATATTTAATAAACAACTAGTACCACACAGGGGACGTACACTGTATGTTGAATGAGTATCACTACAACTAAGAGCGATCATGGCTAATCGATATATTTCTGTCGCACAATCAAAAGGTCTATTTAAGGTAGGTCTTTGGGACCGTGACGCCAAAGCCATGTGTTCTTTCAGAAAATGTAAACAGTAAAACCTCATTGAACACTGGCTGTATTGTCAGTCTATTTAACCCAATTGAACTGTGATCAATAGCATGGTCAGTTGTCCAATTACAATACATTCTCACAGCCAAGTGGACCATGGAAACTTTTAGGGAGACTTAGTAACACTTTAAATTTGATAAAACTGTAAATTATAAATAGAAGGAGAGTAATCTCATTAAATATTTTCATCTGAAAAATATTCATTTTCACATTTGAGATAGTTTGCAAAGTTTCAAAAACTTTCACCATCCCAAATTTGAGAAAAATGTAGATTACCATTGATTTCAATGGAAGTTTGGTTCATCTTTGGGGTGAGATTACTCATTAATCGGCTGGTGAATGTTGCTTAAAATTTCACAAATGTCTCATGGCATTATTTTCTTCAAACGACTTGCGTTAAATCTTGGAATGGCAGGTCCCAAAGAACTACCTTAATGTTCCCACCTCAAAATGTGATCAGCCACTTTCTCAAACCGTATAAACATTTGATGACTACTTAATTCTTCCACATAAGAGATGTAACAGGTTAAGAAAGTACTTGGAGTCCTGTGGAGTGGTTAAGTGTTGTAATTGACTTAGTGCAGTTAATTTAGTGTGTGGAGTATACAGTTAGAATGTCTCTTTTCTCAGGAGGTGACAGTTGTTATACATGGGTGTTCTGCTCATGCACTGGGCCCTAATCAGATGAATTCCTGAATATAGGAGGGGTGGCACTCAGAGGTCACCAGTGCCTAACAGCTAACAATGATTCTGAGTACCCTCTGTGGAGTATCTCTGCTGGAGGAACACAAACCAGCAGCTTCTATGTAGATTTTATTAAGAAAAGTCCACTGTGAAGTGGAGTGGTTTCACAGCACAATGCAATGATAAACCACACTCAAGTCTAGTAACTACACAGTTGACATACAAGACATTGTCATAACAGCAAATAAACAGTTAAAACTGGAAGTACAGCAAAAACCCTGAGAAGTTCCTGCTATGTAGCTAATGGTACTTAACAGTCTGGTGACCACTCTGGTAGTCCTACTTTCCTTAGCACACAGGCCTCTTTTATAGGGCTAACATGACCATAGGCATATCAAGTAAACCTTACAGAATAGTTTCCCAAAGCCCCAGAGTAGTGCCAAATATCCCTGCTACCTTTGGCTACCCTCCTTTTATAAGGGAGATACTAGAATCAACTAACTCAGATTGGAATCACTTTTTAACATATTTGAGCCACACAGAGTGGAGGGATGTGAGTGGAAATATACTCATGCCTTAGCACCTGTGCTCTTAACCTGATTGGTCCAAAATAACCATGGATCATTTGGAGGGGTCTGATAAGTCCCTGGGGGTGTGCATGTGATGGGGTTTCACTGATTGGTCAAGACAGGAGGATAGTGGCATGACTAGGGGCTGATTAGTATATGACTGCAAAGGAGCGCCATATTCCTGTTGCTGCAGTTGCTGACTGGAGGGTATTGACTGAGAAAAGCTAGTAAAGTGTAATATTGGTGACAGAGATGTGACATTTTTTGTAGCTCTGCATGTTCAAATTCCGATAACTAGTAAGTTTTTAGACTGTTTTTAATGTTTCTTTGTTGATGTTTTTATGATCACATAAATGTACAAAAATAATCAATCATCATCACAAAGGTAGATCTACCTTCACAATTCACTGGAACCAGACATGAATGTTGTGACGTACACGTTAGAATCATAGTCCATTGGCTGACAGAAATGGAACTTAGGGCCTTGTGAATTGTAATTATTTGTATCTTTGAATTATCAAAATAATTGTCGAGTATCTCTTGGAAGAGCAGAAAAGATGAACGTTTTTTTCAACATTTATTTTGTGTGTATTTTACAAAAATGTCACGAATGTAGTCCACGTACATCAACATAGTGAAAACCTGACAGACTTTTTAGAGTCTGAAAATTCTGTCATTTTACCTTCTAAATTAATTTTGTTCCTCCTAGATATTTCAAAGTGAACGTATTTAGTTTTGAAAATTAAAAAAATGCATACTTTCACTGAATAGCTTGGAAAATATGAGTTCACAGATTTGCCGGTGACATGTTAGCAAAAGGTGAGAAGAAACAAAAAAATCTAACAATAAAGTGCTTTGCTTTTAAGCTTTCAGTCTGAAAAACCATAGACATGGGTAGCGAAAAGAAAAATAAGTACGTGCTGCTTCCGTATGACATCAAATTCCCAGGTATAATATTTTTTAGTATTGTGCGTAAAATTTAAAAGATGAAATGAGGCAAAGTAAAATAAAATTTCGTTGAATACTTCTACAGTGTATAGAATAAGTGTGCAACACCAACTACTCTTACCTTCAGTTACTTCGTCACACGTAGTAAAATATCTATTTCAGTCATTTTTTCGTTGTTATTCCAAGTTTACAAAAGTGTTACAAGTGGCAGATTGTTGCGGATTTAAAATTATTATCCTTTGTAATTTTGCTGCAGAATATCGTTTTACATATATGCCTAATCCGATTACAGAGAGAATTTTGAAAACCTCAAATACTGACGCCTTTTTTGCTGTAAAAGAAAAGCTCGCCACCAATCCAACGGCAGCAGACTTTTCTGAATTAGGAAAGACATCAAAACCAAAATCTATACTCAAACCACAAAACTAACCCACAAGATTATCTTTGGTGTTCCTGCAACACAATTATTTCGAGAAATTCATTCGAATTTGTAATGAAAACATGCGGTTCTTCCTTTACAATTTAAATGTCTTATTTTGTTCAAATGATAAATCAAAAGTACTAATTACTTGATTATTGTTTTGCTGTCCACTGAGTGCCAATATTTTGTAAATGGTTTCAAAGTGGCTGCGAAATGTACAGAAAAAATCCAATGACTTTGAAATAATCACTTTACACACAGTAATAGGGGGAAAAGATCTCACTAAAATACCATTGAAAGACTGCACTGATTTGGTTCGAATTATTGTTGATTCTTGTAATCAACATTTATCTGCTTTTTGTTACTAATTACATATGGTGTAATGTTTGCACGCATGAAAAGAAAGGATTATATTCTGTCAAAGAGAACAAACTATTTTGTAATTGTTTGTTTCCGTTTGCATTCATAGCCTATAGGTCAGCTTTGATGTTTTCTTCCTACTCTTCAGAGGTTATTCTTCGCTGAAGTCTCTTTCTCTTTGTATTGATCCGACATAATATCGCAAAGACACCTGCCACTAGATACAAGATATAGAAAGCCGCAGATACTCCCATGAACATAAATATAGTTGGAAAGCTGGAAAAGATTTATTCATGAACAGACTCATCAACTGTGTACATACAATTAACAGCTTTACTTTGCGAATTCACAATCAACACTTTAGACTATACCTGTAGAGTCAGACACTCAATTTGGTCATTGATTGACAACAGTCTAACAAAAGCAAAATCTGGTTCCAGGAATGTTTTCCTTCTCAAACTGATATTGGTCCAATGAATGACTTTTTGAACATTTTTTTGAAAAGAAATTGTGAAAAACATCCAAAACAAATATGACGCCAAGAAGACTTTTGACAAAATTGTTCGCTCTGATTCTTCTTGTTCCAGGCAGTGTTGCAGTTGTCAAAGTCCCAGGCTTACAGACCGGATGTAGATATTACTACGCCAGAGAAGGTGACATAAACCTGGGACAGGTGGTCAACGCCCACGAGTCAAATGGTGAGGGCGGATGTTCAGATGTTGTCTCTGAGAGTGGCATCTTCTTCGCTCAAACGATGGTTTACGCCATCAACCAGATAAACGACAATGATCACGTGTTACCAAATATTACATTGGGATTTGCCATCATGGATACATGTGATTCCACCAAGAATGCGCTCGGCCGATCCATGTATTTTCTACCCTACGACGATGACGATGACAGCGGCAACAACGCTGACAACTCAACTGATAATCACCGGTGTTTGCCAGGATCAGAAACAACAAAACAGCGAAGCTTTGACGTAGTGGGTCTGGTCGGTCCAGAGTTCAGCGCCCCGTGCGTTATGATCGCCAACGTCTTCTCCTTGTTTCGGATCCCTGTTCTCGGGACTCTGTGCACCAGTGACGAGCTTGGTGACCGGAGCAGATTTTCATACTTTCTCAGACTGGTTTCTCCGGACAGTATCCAAGCTGAGGCGATGATGGACCTGATCGTTCATTTCAACTGGACTTACATCTCTCTCGTTTACTCTGAAGGTCCTTATGGAGAGAATGGTGGAAAGCACATTGAAAAACAAGCCAAGCGGAGAGGTGCCTGTATAGCCTATTCTGTAATGCTTCCTTCAGATGCAACGGAGAAAGATTATGATGAGGCAGTCCAAGGGTTGATCAGACACAGAAACGCAAAAGCAGTGG
Organism: Haplosyllis leylae; assembly: GCA_038406175.1. NCBI lineage: Eukaryota > Metazoa > Annelida > Polychaeta > Phyllodocida > Syllidae > Haplosyllis > Haplosyllis leylae. The sequence continues at coordinate 1,831 of JBCAUG010681548.1, read as the reverse complement.
CCTTGTTCATACAACCACCTCACCCAAAACCATTCTTCGATGCGATGGAAAAAGCGGGCGCCCTTGGTATGTTTATCTTCGTATCCAGCGATGGACTCATGGATCAGGACCACGGGTATCGCCAAAATGGGGTATTCACAATATTTCACAAATTAGACACAGCAGAAACCGCCATTGAGTATTTCAAAACAATCACACCGGATAATCACCCCGACAATCCCTGGCTGCCTTTAGTTTGGGAACAGAGATTCGATTGCTCATTTCAAGGCACTGGGAACCAGTCTTGCGACGCTGTCAAAAACCAGACCCTGGAAAATCCGAATGTCCCATTTTGGGCTGGAAAGGTCATTGATGGTGTGAGAACATACAGTTACGCATTGCACAATATGATACAAGATCGTTGCCCAAATGCTGCCAATGACAAAAGCGTGCTTTCAGATTGCATTGACACTCTATTGTTGCTTGACTACATGAAGAATGTGACATTTTACGATGGATATGGAGGTCCAGTCAAATTCACTGAGGGGGGTGACATGTCAGGACAGTATATTTTCAAGCAGTTTGACTCCAGTAAAGCAAATTCGTATTCATACATTGGTTTGTGGCGTCCTGGAAATCTCAGTCTAGATGGTGGAATCAATTGGGAACTTTATAACAGAACATCAGCGCCACAAACAGACAACATCGGAGGTGAAGAGATCCCAGAGTCAGTATGCAGCAAGCCATGTCCACCAAAGCATTACTACATTTACAAGGAACTTCCCTGCTGCTGGGAATGTAAGACTTGCAGGGACAACGAGAAAGTGGTGAACGCTTCTACCTGTGAAGTCTGCGAAGAAAACACCTGGCCAGACGAGGACACGGCAACGTATTGCAAAACAATCGAACCAACTTACCTCAAATGGACTCAACCAATATCACTGGGTATCACCCTCCTGGGTTGTGTTGGCTTGATATTTGTCCTGGGCACGGCAGCATTATACATAAAGAACAGTGACACAAAACTGATCAAGGCGACCTCTCGGGAACTGATGGGCATTCTGCTCTTCGGAATCTTCTTGGCGTACGTTTCGGTGTTCACGTTCATCGCGCGCCCCACCACCTGGTCCTGCTTCTGCAGTCGCATTGGGTTCAACTTGTCCGTATCGTTCATCTACGCTCCACTGCTGGTAAAGACCAACCGAATCTACAGGATTTTCACTGCGGGAAAGAAAGGAAATAAAAGACCAAAATACATCGGTTCAACTGCCCAAGTCGTCATCACTCTCGCACTGATACTGATACAGGTAAGTGGAATTCCAATCGATCTGTTTCTATTTGAAATCTCACGAATTCGCACGACAGCCTATGAAACACAAAGCATAGAAGTTCCAGCGCAATCTGAATACCGCTAATGATTTAAGGTAATTCTTTGGGACCCCGTCAAAGTTATGACAAAATGCGGTATTGTCAACTGGTTTTACCCAATTGAACTGTGACCAGGCATGATCAATAGACCGATTACAATGCATTCTTTCGACAAAACTTTAAATCATAAATAGAAAGAGATTACACCACACTTGGTGCAGATTCTATTGTTTTCAGTGAATTATTTTCAACGAATCCACCGATTTACACCACACTTGGCTATCCATTCATGTGCAATGAAGCAAATCTCAACCTGTTCCACTCCCTCAAACAGAAGATTGTAGTCAGTGCATGAACACAATGAGTTGGCTGATGTGCTCTTTGCCCAACTGGTCATTTGATGATACAAAAAATTCTCCAATGATCATTACCAATTATTTCAAAATGTGGTAAATATCCATACTACAAATTCGTTTATTGCACA
>JBCAUG010681547.1:0-28187 GCA_038406175.1 Haplosyllis leylae | reverse complement strand
GCAACACAAAGAAGTAGTTACACGGATAGGGAGAAATTGCCTTATGACCGTTATAGGACCCGGTTCATAAGATAACATAATAACCTGGATGCGTTGTTTTTTCAAGGAAAACAGATAGAACCAATTTGTCAAATAAGGTTAAACTTTATTAAAATGCGTCCTATTTAATTTGGTATCAGATACAAAATCATTGTATTCTCAGTCTTTTGGGTTTGAAGAAAGACAGGTATGAAGGTTAATGACATCAATAAGAAATTCGTTATTCATTGACACTTATTTCTGTCTTCTGTCTTCCCGCCTATTCGTGCCTCAGGCAGACATGGAAACAACTCTTTGAATTTAAATATATGTAAACAAGTTTCTGAAGAATGAGTGTGGTATAACGCAGAATTAATTAGTGCGAAGTGTTGTTCCTCAAAAGAGCCAAAAGAGCCACTGAAAGGTCTTTCAGTCATCCATTCCACGTCTGCGCAAAAAAGAAAGGCAAAACTTCTTACGAATAGACTATTTGCACCACATTTGCCCACTTTTTATCAAAGATAAATAAATAAATAATAATAATACATGTGGATGAAAGGTAAAACTGATATAATTAATATGCACCCAAATCATGGGACCAACTTTGTTATGGAGGGGTCGTACAACTGAAAAATAGTCACGTATCGGTGGCACTCAATAGATCCCCCTAAAATTCCCTGGAAAAATACATTCCTTCGTGAAGCGCTTTTTAAAATGATAATGATAATCCATTTTGCAGTCTTTTAAAAGTGTCAGAATCCTTGAAGAACTCTGTTGGGAACGCAGTAAAGCATTGACTTCAAATTTGATAGTGTCGTGTGGCTTACAGTAGCCCTGACAGACTCGGACAAATGAAGAATGCTAATATCACTGGACTTCATTAACGATATTGAAAGACAGGGTCTAATCTGATCAGGCCTGTTATCGTATGCCTGCAACATGATCCAGACTGACTCAAGCAACAATGGCACGTGTCTCTGTACTCCATTTAGCCTCTTTTAAACAAGTGAAATGTTAAACTTTAACATTTAGAAATTAAACAATGAATATCCATTTTCACAATTTATGCACAAAGATGATGTTATTATTTGTCTGTCATTTTCTTTATAATACTGAGATAAAAGGGCATATTTACAATGCAGTTAAATGAATGAACTGTTTAAAACGGTTCTTGCTTTGAATATATCGATGAACTAGAATCAAGCAATACTAAAGCGATTGAAGCAGCTTTGTCTTTCGCGAAAATCATAAAGGCAACATCAACGGACCCAGGGCAGTGCCTTAGTCAGTTTAACAAATAGCTCAACCCTGCAGAGCAACTAATGACGCTGTGTTCACAGAAACGCCTTTAATAAATAGCCACTGAGAACCATGCTGTGCGACTAATTTCTTGCATGTCGTGACTCTTCTGGGATATATAAATGGTACGGAAAACAAAGATGATCACTGACCTGAGAATCAATTTAATGAGAATTACGTTGCATTAGTACCGTTCATATATACAGCAACACACACAATATTCTGGATACTTGCAAAAAAAATCATTAGATAAAGTCAGAGCACACAAAACAGTAAAAATAATTTGAAATCCTTGTCATGAAAAACACGGACATCACCTCGGCTCAAAACTATTCCGACACATGTCACTGTCTTATCCTCTTATTTCCGAAACTGTTACAGAGATCATGACAATTCACCATTTGCAGCAACACAACTATCTCCACCTGCAGGACGAGGTCACTCCTGATGGGTCGTAATGGCTGCGTGTCGCCACGAAGGACACATATTGTTTCCTGCCTGAGGCCAACAGACGGATAATAATGTTCAGGATGTTCCTGATACCTGTACCTGTAGATCCTATGTCTTCAGCTAAGGAAACCTTTTCTTCACAATTTAACATATTTCAAATATATACAGTGATTAAATGGAGGAAATGTTGAGATGGGAAAAGTTTAAATATCTTTGCTCATACTTTTGTTTCTTCTTTTACAACTTTATTCAGAATGTATATCAGGTTTTCCGGGTAACAAATGAGGTGAAAATAATGGAATTGATTGCTGTAAATGATCACAATTCAGCTTAGTTTGTATCCTGCGCATAATCTGCACACCGTCTCCTGGGAGACATCACCCGCCTGTAGTAAGAAGGGAAACGACTTGATTCAGTAGGAAAAGCTCTAATATTAGAACCGTTCATCTCTTTCTAAACAAAGTTATTTCATCTTCATTACGACCAAAATTTGATTATCTCAACGGGAGAGAAAGAAACACTATCTTGGTTTTAGTCTGAAATATGATACAGTTTTTCTGAGGCGGTGTCAAGTAAATGATTAGGTAAGGACAATTATGTGTAACTTTTTGTTGCTTAGGAACAATGGGTAATCTTGTGACATTTCTATAGAAATTTGATGCAGATCTATCATTTCCAGATCTTCCCGAATTTTGCATGGCAGATTGAGCTTGATTATCACTTTGAACTTATTTTGATACAATAACTCTTTCCAAGTTCAGATCATACAGTGTCATTTTGAAGTTAGTTTTTAATGTACTCGCAACTGAGTGATAACCTATTACGGTTTAGTAATTTTAAACGCTTTATATACGTTAAAAAATCGATTAGCTACTTCCGCGAACCAGCATCAGATGCAACTGCATGTACAAAAAGAACCAGATCGAAGGTTTTGATACATTCAGTTTCACGGTTACTCTCTATCATAACCACTCATGGGGAGGATGCACAGACTGATGTGCACTGCTGGAAGGGATGCCCGACTTTGCGCACCCTGTGAAACAAACTTGAATATATGAATCATAATCATAGCATTTTTATGTAGTTTTGTTTGTGGTTTCGCTCTTACATCATCTGATTTTCTAGGACGAAATGTATTATGGAATTAATTACAAGAAATATATATTTTTGAAAGTGTCCAATCCACGAAGTCAAGAAGATAACCAAACAGTACATCAAATTAACTTCAGCAAAACACCGTATGATCTGAACTTGGAAAGACTTTTCTGTAATTAGTGGAAGCTTTTTCTGATAAATTAGCGCAGGACGAGAGCAGCTGCAAATGACTATAATTTAAGACTAGTAAGTGCCACCTACATGTCCGTTAAATGTATGAAGCTACTTTACTTGAAAATACTGTAAAATAAACCTCCTTTTAAGCAGGATACAACTTCTTAAGTCGACGTCTATTCAAATTTTCGATTGAAACGTACAGCCATTTTCATTTAGTATTTATCATGTTGAAAAGGAAATATTGTGATAATATTGCTCAGTACTATTTTGCTGCTTTGTGTTGTATGATTAATTTCATTTCACTCTACATGATATTGTCATCATTTCAAAGTCTACAGAGTACTTATCAATGTGGGGTAGATCTAGGCAAAAAATCCTGTTTGAATCAAACAGGTAAAAGGTGCAGATTTATGTGGGATGAAACGAGCAATCTATTTTTACTGTTCCACAAAAAGAAAAACGGAGATTTACAGGTGAAGAGATCTGAACCAGCCATGCAATTTTAATGCTGTAGGAAATTTAATATAACAAAATGGAAAGTAAAGTTAAGAAGCATTTTTGTCATGTTGCATACCATGGTATATAATAATTTTCTTTTAAATCTACACTGCAGGCACTCGTCTGAATGGGCTGAGCTGAAATGACACTTTTACAGAACTCTACAATAAACATTTATGACAAGTCAACAAAACATTTGTGACAAGTTAACAAAAACATTGACAGTAGACATTTAAACACAAACAACAATTCTAGATTTGAACAAGAATGCCTACCGGCATTGTGTCGCACCTGCATCAAACTAAGTTAAAGTAATGTCAAATACTAAGTTTGATGCAGAGTAATGCTGAATTGTTAAATAGAACTATGTGATATGAAGTAATACTGAATTAATTTAAGTACAGCTGTAATATGTGGTGCCATTTAGCACCTGTGGTGTCATTAGGAGTCAGTGGTGTCATTAAGCAAAAAGCAGAGTTATCTAGTGTCAAAATTTTAAATTAGTCTCATGAGTCATCTGGTATTAAAGTTGAAATTAAGTTCTCTGTCTACAAACAAGCAACCAAGCAAACAAACAGACACCACAGTCAGAAGATAAGTCGCTCTGCTTCAGCAGCAGGAGCGACTAAAAAAACAACAACTGTGAATTTAAGTCTTTCCGAAACACATTTGTACCACAGGAATTGTCGGTAGATCTACTATCGGCATCAATTAATGTTTAGGAAATTCGGCGTGTTCTCATTAATTAGAAAACAGAGTCTATTTGTTTTAATAAAAAGTTTTCAAGGCAGTTAACTGATGTCATCAAAGTGGACGTCTTCAAGTCGGTGACCATGACTTTGCATGATAACAAACGGCAAATTAGTTATTTGAAAATAGATGAGTTTCGAGGATCTAGAAAGCAGAATGCAGAAGTAGGCCTGTGACACTTCCCCTTGGGGACCGGATGAGGTAATAGTGATTTCTCTCAATTTGAATTTCCGAGTAGACATCTAATTGCTTTACAACAGCTCATGCATAGGTCAAATGTCCAACGAATTACACATGAGATGCAACTGAGACAAAGCAAACCAAGGCATTTGTTTTTTTTACCACACCAGGTGACAAACGCAGGCTTTAGTTCCGAAAACTGTGTCTGTAATTCTAGAAACAAACACTTTGTTTAACCTTGTGCATAGGAACTCACTATCATACACCAACATTTTAATGTATCAGATTACAATAATAATTTAAATGTCAAAAATTTTAAAAGTAAATAAAACTGCGGCAAAATAATAATAATTTAACTTGCTCAAGTATTTTGTTCAGCCTGAAGCCTGAAAGCAATTCATTCCTTAAGATCTCAAGTCTCAGTTTGGAGTTGGAAATTCTGCTACACACCCCAAAAGCATCATCACAAGTGCGGAAAAGCGCTGGAAGGTTCGAGGAGGGAAATGACTAAAAGGTTTTGAATAGATCGAAAATGCTCACACTTTGAATTGTTGATTTTTATATGTCCGTTTCCTAGCGAAATCAGACCTAAGAACGAAGAGTCCATTGCAAAACCCATTATATTCTTGACATTTCTTTGTGCTTTCAATACCTGGAAAGTATTATCAAGATAGTTTCATCACTTCATCAGGAATTTTTCTCCATTTTATCAGAACTTTTTCACATCTTTGCCTCAGATCAAAATGTAGATAATCGCTCTATCTCCACTTCTCGTTTCAAATCGATCTTGACGCAAAGGAAGAAAGAGGTTCTAAGCATTTGTAAAAAATACTTCGCTCAGAGTTTTGCTTAAAACTGTTGCCAAATCCTAAGTGTCTGCAGCTTGTTACATGAGCAAGAGACAAACTTTTTGTTAACAAGCCTGCAAATTGCTGAATAGGCCTCCGGAGTTGTTTATTGGTGTGTGAAAAAGAAAAACCTTCACAAAAGCCGCTCATCTGAATAACTGAGAAGATAATGAATATCATGTGTCAGGTATATTAAATATCAAAAGTATAAAGCAGCCTCCGAAAACTATTGTATTTGTAAGATTTACAATTCTAATCTAAATGATTTCCCCTTTGTGTGTTGCTTCTGATAAATATTATTGTGCTGGTACAGCATGCAAGAACAGCTTTTGGCTTTTGTGTCACACCGACATTCAACTGTTCACATGAAAGTATTCCTTTCTTCATCAACAGGTAAACGGAGATGCACAAAATGCAAATCCTTATCCCTGGTTAATTCCTTGTATATAAATCTTTTGTGATAGATGGAGAAACTACAGTAAGAAGGAACTCTTGAATCATCTGGTAAACGGATTTGAGATCTGCTATTCGGGGGCGGGGCGATCCAGGACTTCTCGTGGTAGGGGGCGCCAAACCTTCCCTGACTGAGCTAAGTTTACATTTGCTTGTCAGTCTGAATATTTAGTGCCTTTGTAAGAAAAAATCAGGTTGCATTGATTCTAGAAATAATCTAAGTCCAAAATGTGAAGTGGTTGCATTGATTCTAGAAATGATCTAAGTCCAAAATGTGAAGTGGTGCATGAAACAAAGTTCACTTTATAAATTCGCTATTTTTTTACTCAATTTATTTGGCTTTTCCCCGTGTAAGCCTTTGTGGGCAACGTTGCCAAATTTGTATAATTTAAAGAAACTTCGAATATCTTTTCAGAATTCTTATTCTGTCTGTGAACTTGGTAAATTTACAAAACAAATATGCAGGTTTAGTTTCCGCAGGTTTTTTCAGTACTTGTTGTGGATAATATAATTAACTATGTAGACAGTCGTTTGCAAATACACTTCCTTTGTGAATAATACCTAAAATAATCTCATGACGCGACTTAGCTTTTACTACTCCTACAAAATTCTATTTCTGGACTCAAGTAGAATAAACTAAAATCTAGAATCAACCTGAGCTGTGCCACAAAATTCAAGGCAAAATAACTTTACACTTCTGCATTGACTGGGATTGTCATGTTAAAATACGGCTTGCCATATGTAGATGTCTATAACTAGGCTATTTTCAAAAGAGATTCTTATAAAATAAATAAGGTGCGTGTTACATTTTAGAGACGAAGATTTCAGGTCAATTCAGCCACATCACAACAATCCAACAAGAGGCTGCAAATTTTAGATCTATCTTTAAGGAAGCCCAATAAAAACTCAGGATTAAGCCTGACCTAACAAGAGACATGACCAAGAATGCAACCTGCCAAAACAATCTATCATGTGGGTTTAGGAACTACTGAAAACACTTTGAGATGATAATACTCCAGTGTTCAATGTGAACACAAGACAGCTTACTACACTCTTAGAAAGCACATAATTGATGTGAGCAATGTGGCAATAGCTGAGAGAAGGTTGGACTAAAGGTTTCGGTGAATAACAGCCAACAATTCCAAAGAGGAATGAGTCTTATTAGCATCATTAACCTTAAGTCTGTATTTCTGTGCTGTCTGGGATAGTTTCAACAGTTTGGCTAATAGTATTGTCTACATATATGGTGATATATTTAAAATTCTATGTCCATAATAGTCCTTTAGCATTTGGATATTGGTGCATTAATATTAGCTGTATGTAGAAGCTTGATTGCATGTAATGCGATTGCATGTGATTAGAAGATGTGACAGTGACATCAAAGTAGTGAGGCTTCTATTGTTGTTTCACTCCAAATGGCATGGACAAAGCGTAAGACTTCTTTCTTGCTGAAAAATAATCAGTAGGTACATTGCTGATTTAACTTTATTCTCCGTCGACATTCTTTGAAAGGAAAATTTACGTCATTAGAAGTTCCAAAAAACAAGAAAGTCCTATTGAAACACGGCCATATTTTGGTTCACTGTAAGTCAACATTAACAGAAGAAAGGACAAAAAATGAAATTGGAATCAAGGCAGCAAATGTATACTTTTTCATTAGGGGCATTAGGTTCACTGAAGGTAATCTGATTCCAGGTAAGCTTCAATTACTCATGGAATGACATTTGGACGGACAGGTTCCTGTGTCGCTGGACATAATGGGCCTCGTTACATTTCTTTCCATTTCTGTTTAACATCTATTAATGGTACAGCAATCCTCAAAATAAATCAAAATGAGAGTTTCTTCTTTACAATGAAGGAATGTGCCAAAGTTGGTTTTCCGAATCAGATTTCGATCTATGGGTTGCACTGTCTCGCGTTTCATAAAGATGTCTCCTTCAAAGTTGATTTCTTTATGTCAATTCTGCTCCAACACTTTTGTTTCATACAACTAATTGTTTGTATCTCTCAGTTTCTTATGGATTTAAATCTTTCACATGAAGAGGACTTATGTCTGACATTTGTTTTGTATTTCCTTTTTTAAACTATCAAAATCAAAAATTGTGCTTAGGAATTTGAAACACCAAAGTCTTCCGAGAACAATTAGCAACAGACAATTCATATGAAAAAATTCAATTAAAACTTGACACAATATGAAGCTTTTCTGTTTAAATTAAACTCAAGGATTTCAATCAAAAAACATGTCACAATATGAAGATTTCCTGTTTAAATTAAAGTCAAGGAACCATGCTTCAGCTGTTATGGTGACACATGTCGCAGTTGTACCCTCTTATTTCCAAAAGTGCAAAGATCATAACAATGCACTATTTACAGCAGCACAAAAATCTTTACTTGGGGGGTAAGGTCACTTTTGATGGGTCGTAATGGCTACGTGTCTCCACGAAGGACACATATTGTTTCCTGCCTGAGGCCAACAGTCGGATAATAAGGGTTAGGATGTTCTTGATGCAGATCCAACAGTGAAGATATTTCGGTTCGGATTAACTGGCTTGTATTAAAATTATGAAAGGATACAGGATAACTGAATGTCTTAACCTTTGTTAAGTTTTATCAACTATTCTAGTTTTTCATGATACGCATTTCTGTCAGATTATCTGGCAGATCTATAGGTACACAGAACAAAAAATAAATTTCGTCAAAAATTTGCCCCAGTGGGGTTTGAGCCCACAACCTCCAGATCATCACTCTAATGTTTGCCAACTGAGCCAAGTCACTATTTGGCTGTCTGTGTGAAGCATTAAGACCTTTATAAGGTCATGCTCTATTGATTCTAGAAATGAACAAAGTCCAACCTGTGAAGTGGTGCATGAAATAAAGCTCACTTCAGAAATCTCCTACCCAACAGATTCCTGCCTAGCTCAGTTGGTAGAGCATTATAGTGATGTTCAGGAGGTCATGGATGCAAATCCCACTGGGGCAATTTTTGATGAAATTTATTTTGTTCTGCGTAACTTTAGATCTGTCAGATAATCTGACAGAAATGCGTCAGATTTCCTATCGTGAAAACCCGATTGAAGGAGATGGAGAGCACACAGACAACAGCAATTGAAAACAACGAACATAATTTTCTTGGAATTGCTTTCAATGAATCGGAAAGAATAGATCTATATACACCACCCCGAAGAAACTTTATCAATTTTGGACTAAAACGGAGAAATCAGTAAATTCTGACTCTGACCTTACAATGCAACTCTGGGAATTTCAGTATTTTGCTCATGACGTTGACTTTAAATATTATTTGGCAAAAAATCCCAACACACAAACTTTTCAAACTATGTAATAATTTTTCTGGTTGGATTCTAAGATCTCTGTGATATTTGTGGATTTTTCAAGATAAAACTCCCTGAAAAAGTCCACCAATTGACTGTAATAGGCATTGAAATATTTCCATGGCGCAAGACACGTCTCATCCTATTTGAAGAAATAATTTTACTAATTTGATCATTCATGGAACCTACCACAAAACAGCCAATTTCCATTCGGCTATTTGTTAAGCACTTTAAAAGTACGATCAGGGACACAAGTTTCCAAGTTTAGAAACAAATTAATATTTTATCAAGTATGACTGAAATGAATGCATTTCAAACCAAAGAAAAATATTGGCTGAGAACTCATATCACGTTCCTTGGGTAGCAAATGGGGTGAGAATAATGGAATTGATTGCTGTTAAATGACCACAATTCAGCTTAGTTTGTATCCTGTGCATTATCTGCACATCGTCTCCTGGGAGACATCACCCGCCTGTAGTAAGAAGGGAAACGACCAGATTCAGTGGGAAATTAGTTGCATTTCATTGGAGGTAGAGTTCTGAACGTAGCTTAGATAAAGACAAGAGGTCTACTATAAAAATGAAAAAAAACTCCAATGGTCCGTACAGACTTCTCCAACCTAGTCACTTGAAAATAAATTTGGCAAAGGCCTCGACAATACTAGATTTAGGAAACATTCAGAGAAAACAAGGGTGGGAGCATGAACAATGGACACATTCAAGAAATTGTTTGCGCGAACTACATACGGCTTGAAAAGTCATTGTTAGAATGATATAATGAAATATCTTTTTCCACAAGCTATCATTTGAAGAAGAAGAGAACGGTGCCATATCATTCGAACTTCGAAACGCTCTTCAATAATTCAGGCAAGTTGTTTTTGTGTGTGACGAGAACAGCTGTAAATGACACCTCTATTTGGCCCCAGATATCTATACGAGACTGCAATATCATAACAATACAATATCATAGGCCACGTTCAAGGCACCAGTGCCACAATTACAGACGGCATAATAATCTACACTTCAATTAAGTTATTATGGGAATTATTTAACATCTCAAAATAGATCTGCATGAATAACGTCAGATTGATATCAAATTTGCAGCAAAAATAGCCCTTGATTTCATGAAAAACTCATAATTACAAACACTCATAGTTTCGCATATTTTTACTTTTAAAATCTTTGTTGAGGTCACGTGATAATGGCCGATGAGTGAAAACGTGTTTTTGGTTTAAGGGAAAGTCAAGACCTTTTAAGGAAGATGAAAGGAGCAAGTGCTAAAATAAAATAGTGAAGGAGTATTAAGAAAAAGTGGTGATTAAAGTGAAAGAAGAATGAGAAATGAGTCAGCATGAGAACATCAAAGCAAGGCTTCGAAAATATAGCAAGGACGATAATATAGGAAAAGCGACATCACCTTCACATGTCACTGATCAAAGGGACAGATCTAGATCAAAGTCGGAACCAAGAAAAACACTAGAAAAGTATAAATACATGCCAAGAGCGGCCAAAACTCCACAAACTACTAAAGCAGAAACATTGGTAGAAGAATCCAACATGGAAGAACAGGAGTTGAAGAAAATAGCAAAGCCAAAGGAAATAACACCAGAGCAATGGTGGACATTATTTGAACGGTTGAATACGGTGATTCGTGAACTTCAAAAAGAAAAAGGTACGGTAGAAAATTATCAACAATATGAGAGAGCAACTAATATTAAATTAGACGATATGGCAGATTCAGTGAGTACAATGGAAACTAAATTCAACACAATGGTCGATATAATAATTAAACAAGAACAAGAAATTAGTGAGTTGAGAAGGGAACTGAAAGAACAAAGAAAGTTTGGAACATCAAAAAATGTGAAAATTAAGGGAATTGTGCAAAGCTTATCAGAAACGAAGTCAGAACTGAGAGAGAAGGTTTCATCATTTTTCAAGGAAACAATGGGGGTTGAGCGAGATGTAGTGATGTCAAGTGTGTACAGAACAGGTTGTGTACATAGTAATGACCGACTGGTTATGGTCAAGCTTAAAAAGCAAGAGGACAAAGCCATAATCTTCAAACATTCTGTTAATTTAAAAGGGAAAGTGAATGTGAAAAGAAGGCTGTTTTTTGCGGAGAATGATTTGGATCCTGAGGCAGCAGAGAATAGAAGATTGCTACAAGGTATTAAGAAGGACAATAAACAAAATGACTTGAAGTTGAAAGTCCAAATGAGAAACGAAAAAATCGTAGTGAACAACAAGGTCATTGAAAAGAAGATCCATTCTCTGACAGCAAGAGAGCTCCTTAAGATAACAGATGAAGAAAGAAAAGCAGTAATGAATGTGAATTTAAAGGCAATGAAGGAGCACCAAGAACAAGGTTCAGAATATTATTCATACATACAGAAGGTGAAGGACACGGAGGAGGTGCAAAGAGCTTTGATCAAGCTTAGGACAAAACATGGTGATGCAACACACATTTCGTGTGCTTATCGACTAGAGAATGCAGTTGGGCCATTCAATCAGGAAGGCCATGACGATAGAGAATTTGGCATAGGAAGATCAATTCTGAAAGTGTTGCAAACCCGGGGCCTGAAGAATATATGTGTCTTCATTGTGAGATATTTTGGAGGTGTAAGGTTAGGATCCAGATGATTTCAAATAGCAGAAATGCTTACGGAGTCAGCAGTTGACATGTATAATCAAAAAGTCAGAGCAGTTCATTCCAAGCTGTTCAGGGCAGAGTCACAGGACTCCATCGTCTCTGCACTATCTGCTCTCTCTTATGATCGTGATGAAGAAGAGGAGAATGAGGAGATGACTCATGGTGACGTGTTAGAAGAAAGAGGGGAAGCAGAACAGATGCACAAGAGCTCCACAGATAAGTGAAAATGGTGACCTCCAAGGTTGCAGAACTGTAAAATAATTATAAGTAATTTTAAAAATGGAATCCGGGCAACCGAAGTTGGCACCAGAAATATTATTGACTTTAAACCTTATCGAACTACTGTTTCAACTGTCAAAAATTATCGCTAATAATTTATTTTTTAAGAGTTAAATATGGAAAGTTGTGACCGCAAAAGTCAAAAAATGCCTAATGAAAAGGAAATTAGTGTGCAAATAAAGAATGATAAGTGTGAACAATGTTGCAGTTTAAGGTAATTTCAGCAAATGTGCGTGGTCTATTAGATAAACAAAAAAGGAGACAGGTATTTATTTATAATAAAATGAACAAAGCAGATATTGTCTTTATGCAAGAAACACACACCTGTCCAAAAACGGCAAAATTTTTCAGAAGTGAATGGGGAGGTCCTGTATATTTTGCGCATGGGACAAATAAATCGTGGGGAGTGGCAATTGCAATGTCAAGAGAATTTAATGCATCAGTGAAACAAGAGATGGCTGATCCAGAAGGACGTTATCTCTTGCTGGTCATTGAAATTGATGGAAAGAAGATACTCCTGGTTAATATTTATGGACCTAATGAAGATTGTCCAGCATTCTTTAGAACTCTATTTGAAAAAATCCATACAGATATTATAGCGGATGAAGTAATAATCGGGGGAGATTTTAATGTGTATTTAGATTCGAAAGTGGACAGAAAGGGTGGTAAGCCGAAGGATAGTGAGGCAGCATGCTTATTGAAGTATTATATGGAACATTTTGATTATGTAGATATATGGCGACAACTTCATTTAGATAAATTCCAATATACGTGGAAACAGACGAAACCCTTCATAGGTTCTCGCTTGGACTTTTTTCTGATTCCAATGGGATTAACATCATCCGTGTTAGAGTGCGAAATAATACCAGGGTGTAAATCGGATCATCAATTTATTTGTTTAAAAATAGGTATTGCAGATAGCATTAGAGGCCCAGGATTTTGGAAACTAAATTGCTCCCTTTTAGAAGAAAGAGAATTTGTAGAAGGAGTTAATCAAATAATTGATCATTTTCTAAATGATGCAGAAATAGAAGAGAAAGTGGAAAGAGAATATGATGAGATAGAGGACTTTAAATCTTTAGATCCAGCGATGAAATGGGAGATATTAAAAATAAAAATTATTAATTTTGCACAATTATATTCGAAAGATAGAGCAGGGATGAAAAGGAAACGCATAAAAGACTTACAAAAAAGGATTTCTAGTCTTGAGAAAAAATTAGCTATGATAAATTTGAACTCTGAAAAGGCAGTACAATTAATTGAGAAAGTTAATGAGAAGATTACTCCTCTTAAGAGAGATTTAGAAAATGAACTGGGCTATGTGGCTAGAGGAGCAATTTTAAGATCAAAGGTAAACTGGTATCAACACGGAGAGCACAATAGCAAGTATTTTATGTCATTAGAGAAATTTAGAGCAAAAGGAAAAACGATGAAAGCAACAGTTAGGTGAGATGGGACAAAAACAGAAAAAAGGGCAGAAATTCTAGAAATCCAGGCAGACTTTTATCGTAAACTATACACTTCAAATCTGGAAGTAAGATTCGAAGGCGAAAATACACAGGGACCTAAGCTTTCACTAGAACAGAGGGCAGATTTAGATAGAAACATTGAACCAACTGAGATTGCAGAGGCCATTGCTCAAATGGCAAGGTGGAAAACGGCTGGGCCAGACGGGTTAGCAGCTGATTTCTACAAAATGTTTTATGTTAAATTGAAGAAGATACTTTTTGATTTGTATAACTTCTGCTTTCAAGTAGGAAGGTTGCACATATCAGCTAGGTGGGGGTTATAACCTTGTTACCAAAAACAGGAAGAGACCTACTGCTAGTTAAGAATTGGAGACCAATCACGCTTTTATGTTGTGATTACAAAATAATTTCGAAAGTATTATCAAATAGAATGAAACAAGTGTTCACAATGGTAATACACCCTAATCAGAGAGGTTTTGTAGCAGGGAGGCATATTAGTGAGAATATTAGAGAGGCTAACAATATTATTAGTCACACAATGAGAAAACAAATTGTGGCAGTATTAATCCAGGTAGATTTTACCAAAGCTTTTGATAGAGTAGAATATGGTTCCCTTTTTGCTGCACTGAATTATTTTGGCTTTGGACATCGGTATATTGAATACTTGAAAACATTGTTTCAAGACATTGAATTATGTACAGTAAATGAAGGATTTAACTCTAAATGGTTTACTCCCACTAGAGGCCTGTTCCAAGGGAACCCATTTGGGCCTATGGGATTTAACATATTGGTGGAAACTCTAGCAATAAATATCAGGAGTAATAAGAATATTAAAGGAATTAAAATGGGAAATGTGGTTCATCTTCTCTCACAATTCACAGACGACCTGAGTTTATATATGAAATTTGACCAGAAAAGTTGGGAGGAGACAATGTCAGAATTTTCAAAATTTGAGAGCAGCTCAGGGATGCAAGTGAATTATGACAAAACGGTAGTATACCGAATGGGATTCATACAGGGGTCAAATGCTAAGTTTTATTCACTGAAGAAAATAAAGTGGACGAATGAACCAATAAATATTTTAGGATACTGGGTTTCAGATAATGATGCTGAGATGTATCAACTAAATTTTGACCCTCTGTTGAAAAGAGCAGAAGAAGTTACGAAAATGTGGTATCACAGAGGGCTGTCTTTGTTTGGAAAAATTTTAGTGTTAAATACATTGGTTTCTTCGATATTCGTATACAGAATGAGTGTAAGTATGCTTTTGCCAGATGATTTTTACGTTAAGTTAGGAAAGATATTTAATCAATTTATTTGGGAAGGAAAGAAAGCTAAGATAAAATGGGAATTACTTACAGCACACAAATCAGAAGGGGGTGCCGGACTAGTAAATATGAAATTAAAAGAAGTAGCATTAAAATTAGCATGGCTATGGAAAGCGCGAAAGGAAGCAGAAATTCGGAGTATCATTGAAGAATTTAGTCAATTTCCAATAGAAAAATTGATTTGGGAATTTAATCTAGAGCAAAGGGATGTGGAGTTGATCCTATCAGGATTGACTTTCTGGATTGAAATACTAAAACTGTGGTCAAAATATCACTTTGAAGAACCTAGAGACGTTGAGTCGGCCAAAGAACAGATAATATGGTTAAATTCATACATAAGGATAGCAGATGAACCAATTTTTCATAAAAAATTGTATGAAGCAGGAATTGTGAGAATAAAGGATCTATCGAAAGAGAATAATGAATTTAAAACACTGAAAGAAATCGAAGAAATTACTGGTGTTCAAATTCCCTTTACATTCTATTACGGATTATTAAAGGCAATACCGAAGAATTGGCTACAATCAGAATTTATGGGACAGGAGTGCGTAAATCCTTTGGAAATTAAAGGTAATAAGGTGGTGACAGAACTGTATCGAAACTTGAACTCGAAGCCAGAATTATTGTTAAGTAAAAAGTGTAAGTGGAATACATTGGGAGTACAATTCAAAATGGAAGAATATCTTAAAGCGTTTAACAGAATTAATCAATTGAGTAATGTAGTCAAACTAAGGTCTTTTCAATATAAACTACTCTTGGGTGCAGTGATTACTAATGTTCATTTGTATTACTATAAAATTAGAATGGATAAATTATGTACCTTTTGTAAAAAAGAAGAGGAAACAGTACAGCACTTATTTTTTGAGTGTGAAGAGGTATCAGAGATAGTAAGTTGGGTTTTCGAACAAGGGATGGAAAGACGCACTTTTATTAATTTTCTATTTTCGCATTTAGGTACTAGAATAGCAAACACACTTTCGTTAATGGCAAAGTACTATATTTATTCGGTAAGATGTCAAAGTAAAACATTGGATTTGATAGGCTTTAAGTCGTACGTAAAAAGTTATATAGAGTTGGAAAAGAAAATTGCACTAGATAATGGAAAAATAGACACACACTTTCAAAAATGGTATGGAATAAGGTTTTGAATTGCACACAAGTTATAAAAATTGTTAATAAGTTGAAACTAACTGAAAATGTATGGAAAAGGCAATAAAAATATTTTCAAAACAAAAAAAAAATCTTTGTTTCAAACTATTTCACCAACACTGACCACAGTAAATCTATTTGAAAAAGTATTGGAGGATATTATAATTGATAGATGACACATACATCATATATCTTAGACATCTGGGTCACTACCTCAGGTGTTAAAGCTCAAAGGATCTTCTTAAATGCTAATACATTTACCCATGGATAGTAAACAATTCATATTCGTCTTTGTGGGCAACATTTCCTTTTGGTGGCCAGTATAATATTAATTCCTTTTCTGATATACTTTTCAGGCAGAGGATTTCAGCCAAGGTACTGTAGCTTATACTTGTAAAACTGCCCAGACTGACTGAGTTAGAAAAAGGCTTACAACAACTATCTAATTACTTTTAATACAGGAACTAAAAAAATGAAAAATTAATTCTTTAGAATGAATATGGTTTGTACATATGCTGTTGACAAACACACATCTGTAGAAAGAGATCTACTCATGTAGCAAATTGCCTGTGATATTGAAATACCTTATCCAATTAATCATTCAGTACACTATTGAGAGATAAATTAATTTATAATTCATATTTACAAGTAGCTCTAGTATATAATCTTGTGATTAGTTTTAAGGTTCAAATGTGTTACTTTGTACTAAAGTGACTTGTTGCCAGCATTTGGGTTTGATAATGAATGTAAAAATCTTTAATCTATTTTGATAGATCTACTTATTATTGTGTATAATGTCTCCTTGTAATTCATTCTAATTTTTGTTTTTATTATTCTCAAATATATGGCTGAAACAAATCAATATTTTGAAAAAAATGCTTGATAAATTGAGGTTGAGAACAATAACACTTTTTGCTCCCAAAAAACTCACAAAAGGAACCAAACCTTTAAACATCTCACAAAAACAAAAGGGAATTCAAAAGCAGTACTACTATTGCTGTTAAAATCATGTCAATCATGTCATGTCAAAATCCAAAATTCCTTTTAAGATTGCAACTTTCATAAGCAGCACTTAACAATTATGAGAGGCAACTTGTTTCTCTGATAAATTAGAAGCGGATAGGAGGCAGCTGCAAATGGCTTATTCACTTTTCATAAATACCTCTTGATAAGCCTTAAATAAATCAAATAAAATATTTTATTTTTCAAGACTTTCTACTTGAAGTAAGTTTTTGGTTCGTCGCCTGAAAGTGTTGTTTGGAGAATAGCGGTCCACTGAACTTTATTCGTATACAGTTTACCGTAACCAGTATTGTTTTAATCTGGCAACACTTTCCACAATCTACAATTTGCCATTAAGAATCATCATTTCAAGTCATTTTTTAAGAATGTTTTCAATATTTTATGAATTCAGGTGATGTTTTGCCGAACAATAGCATGCTCTGTAATTGTCATTCTAATCTGGTGCACAAGTTGGTGAACGACAAAGATACGTGGATCTCAGAAGCGTAGCCTGTCATCTATTCAATGAGACAATCAATTCTGGTCTGTAATTAGTGAGTCAGTATCACTTTGATGCAACCTGTTTTTGGAATGAATTAGGTCCGGATAGGCACAGTTCAAATAACTATAATTTAGAACTGTCAATCGTACTTAATTCCCACAATTGCGGATACGGATTACAGAATCGATGTTACATCGACACCATGAGGCTCGAAGCTACACAAAGTCATCCTATTTTTAACTGATCATCTATTGTATAGAATTAACTTTCAACCTGAAACGCTGATATGCCAGTCACATATAGATCTATATCAAAGAGGAATCATTCCGATTTTGGGGCACGTGATGTTCCTTGGTCTAAAATTACGAAAGATGGAATAGAAAAGAAAATTCGTTTTTATTTTATTGTTTTGTACGATTAAATTTTGTACGGTCAAATTTTCCTTACTTCTATAAAAACATTTTCAACTTTCTGATCCTAATTACTGAGATCGAATTGTCCTTTTTACCAAACATGACAGAAAAGCAGGGGATTAACCAGTGCAGATTTTCAGTACAATCAGATTATGTCAATCAGTATTACGTTCATTAAAATGGAATTAAGTCTCTGAAACAAATTTTCTCAATGATGGCAACCTAAGGGAAAATTAAGAAACAAAAGAATGTTTTCTTTTTAACACAGTTGTTATATTACAGCTACACAGTTCCAGTTTATAGGTAGGACTCCACGGCTCCTTGTTATATTTTGTAATACAGGTTTGCAAGAAGAAACCTCACCTATTTTTGCTGTTAGTAGTGTAAACGATTGGTCACTGACATTCATATAACACTTGGTTTGCAAAGGCTTTACAAGAGAGAAAAACTTTCAATGTTTTATGCATAGCATCATTTTGTCCCGATTCCTTGTCAATCTTAGGAAACTGAAAAACCCACTTGTGGGAAATTATGAAACTCATTGTGTATTCCATGCGGCACGCTATGGCTATTGCGAGGTGACATTCACCTACTCCTCTAAGCAACTTCAGATTGAGTAAATATTGGGAGACCTCGAGGTTTTAAATTAAACGTCTCGTGGAAAAGTGATCTTAGCTCGAGCCGTTACCAAACTCATCCACTTGAAAATGGCTTGTGTAAATTATTTAAGACTCTACTGTGTTTGGGTGTCTGGAAGGAATTTTGTATAATATCACCGCAGAACAGACCCGAGTGGGTTGGAACATTACTAGCAACGAGAAAGTCCTCCTGCGTGAACGCAAGAGGCATACCGACCGTGGCGTAACAAACCTATCCCGGGGGACTTATGTCCCCCAAAAAAAATTAAAAAAAAAAATTCCGGGGGGAGGGGGGTGCCCCCCCAGCTGGTACCCCCCTGGCTGGGGTACCCCCCGGGCCAGGACTGGAGTACCACCCTGTTAACAGACAGACACCTGTGAAAACATAACCTCCCTCCGTACTACGTACGCGGTCGGTAATGAGCGAAAGAAACTTCGTTTTGGGATGTGTTCATTGAAACCACGTGGCTATTTGTTTTGATTAATCAGAAAATCCGAATCTGTGTTTTCTTGATACTGGATTAAAATTGAAACTTTACGTAATAGGTACGAGTTAGGTAAACAAGTCAGAGATGTGATTTTTTTCACAACAACAATAAGCCCAAACAACTGTTCCAAATCTATGTCTTGTTTTACAATGATTTAATTGTTTGAAAATGGAAAATTCTATCACACCTCAAAAAGGCCAATCATTGCAACAATATCCAATACAATAATACTTACATTTCAAATGGCATTTGCCGTCTTTCTTCGCTTACGTTAATTTCTAGTAATAAATGAATAAACAATCAAGATTCTCAAAAAAACAAGATTATTTCTGAACAATTCACATAACTTGATAAAGCTGAACGTCACAAAATCGAGGATCGCAAGGTGACAAATTGGGTATTCCTAACAGGAAATTGCACAACAATGTCTGTTATATTCGTAACAAAATGTGGATGCCACTTTCTCTGTGGTGAAAAGGGAAGAAACATTATATAAAATACTCCTGTAACTCTAGTATGAATTTCCTCACAAGTGTCCAATCTACCGCTCATCCCACAGGTACAATACATATCAGTGGTTTCGACGGGTAGAACAAGAATCACTTCGGGAAATTTTAAGCAGAACAAATGATCACAAGCGAGGATATTTTGTAGTCCGCAGGGGACTACATTTCATGCCCTGTTGGTAAAAGTTATCTTTTCTAGTAAAATATCATTTATTGCCGCTCATGAATACCAGGATGTTGTATTACCCGGTGTCCCTTTGGAGCACGTCGGCTTGTTATGATTTAGCATTGAACGGGACATATCGATGTTAATGCATGCGAATTTGGGCGTTTTGTGCACAAAAATCTACAAAATGGTTCCAGCAAATGTAGTTTGCTACTGCCGTTAGGTAATGTTCGCTGATGTAGCCAGAACATCTTATGATTTTTCACAAGATATTTGACAATTTGGACAAGAGAAACAAACAAAAATATAAAAATCACGCAGTGTAAGAAAATTCCCATCAATCGGGCTCAAGGTAAATAGTAATATTACCTACTATGACAATATCAGTATCATCTCCTATTCCATATTATTAGAGTCATTTCACCTATGCAGAACAGCAGCATTGATTATTCGTCCATAGATATGGTTTTTCGCATTTGGACAGACGAAATTGATGTTTAGTGGCAGCTTTTATCAGCTTTTGTGTAAAGGCCTAATTTGGCATGCAGATCGTGATTTGTTGACCATTACCCTTCTGTCACTAAGTCAGATGACCCACTTGATATTCCGATTCAGAGTTCAACGTTGAAATGGTTTTGCTAAGAACAGGAATAGCTTACAGTTATTATAAAGGTTAACATGTTAAAGTGTCTTTGGTGCAATCCTGATGGAATTTGTATCGATATGCGGTAGCTATCCATGTACTGATGTCCTTTACAAAGTTTTGTTTTGCTAAAGAAAACAACCTTCTAACAAACATGGCACAAATCTTCACCGCGTCAGTGTTTGTACTGATTATCTGAATTGGACTGAGTACTTGCTTATGTCAACAGCTTTGTCACAGTTTCAGGATAGAGATATAGCCAACACTGTTTTACAACAGGGAACCTAAGAAAATAATACAACCTCATCGAAACTAGTCCAGCCGTCAAAGACTCGTGTGAAGTACTCATATTGACAGTTTACAAATTTTGGTTGATTACATCTCATAACCTCATGGAGGGAAAAGGTAAACTGTTATGAAATTTTCTAAGCATATGTTCCCAGCAAAATATCTACAATAGTCAAAATATCAAGGAGTGAACACAAAAATTCACTAGGTGACTCGTACCTCGCGTACAGAAGGCATCTCGCGTACAAAAGGCACCTCGTGTATCTCACGTACAAAAGGCACCCCACATATCTTGTGTACAAAAGGCACCTCACGTACCTTGCATACAAAAGGCACCTCACATACCTCGCATACAAAAGGCATCTTGCACACAAAAGGCACCTTGCGTACCTCGCATACAAAAGGCATCTTGTGTACCTCGCATACAAAAGGCACCTCGTGTACAAAAGGCACCTCATGTACCTCATGTACAAAAGGTACCTCGCGTACCTCACATACAAAAGGCATCTTGCACATAAAAGGCACCTCACGTACCTTGCAT
The DNA here is from genome assembly GCA_038406175.1 of Haplosyllis leylae. Taxonomy (NCBI): domain Eukaryota; kingdom Metazoa; phylum Annelida; class Polychaeta; order Phyllodocida; family Syllidae; genus Haplosyllis; species Haplosyllis leylae. The sequence goes on along the minus strand of JBCAUG010681547.1, from coordinate 7,029 downwards.
ACAAAAGGCACCTCACATACCTTGCATACAAAAGGCACCTCACATACCTTGTATACAAAAGGTACCTCGCATACAAAAGGCATCTCGCATACAAAAGGCACCATGCATACAAAAGGCACCTCATGTACAAAAGGCACCTTGCATACAAAAGGCACCTCATGTACAAAAGGCACCTCACATACAAAAGGCACCTCGCGTACAAAAGGCACCTCATGTGAATGACCCCCCCCACCCCAACCCCCCCCCACTGCCCCCTCCCACCTTCTATATCAAGGTTCATTTCAATCCCACCTCATGTGTGGTCCCCTCAACGCGAAAATAATATCTTTCACCTCGCGTGCAAAAAATTCCCAAAAATACCGTGCAGCAACCCCAATTCCATCAATAAGGTACCTCTACGAGTCACCAACAATACAAATAATTCCTGCTCTATGCGGCTCTAACTTAGAAGCTTCTCAGTTTAAGATTTCCAATTAATGACTTTCAGAAACTTTCAAAACAGAAATGTTTTGTTATGGTTATTTGCTCATGTCATAAAAGGCAGAAAAATCCATGAGAATTAGGATAAAATTACAAGCAGCTTTTACAGAGCAAATATTGACATCAAACTTAATCGACGGATTCCATCCATCAGATTATACAGATATGGTTAAATCGTTCTTTAACAGTAGCGAAATATTTTGCGATCTTTGTCATGGCCAATTTAAAAGTTGCTTAACATAGAAAACTTTGAAGTTGGCGGAGCAATGTTTAAATTCCCAGAAGTCAAGTGACATTCCATATTGGCAATCACAAACATTTACCTAGTTTCAAAATAATGTTAGACTGCCGAAAGATTAAAATACAAAAAGTCTTATTGTGGAACCAGACAATCTTTCAAATGGAAATTATTCATTACACTAAATACAAACTCAAGACGAAATAAAAATAATTGATGTTAATGGGTCTCTCAAAAACGTACAGAACGGGATTAGATCTGTAGCTGTTCCTTTTTCTATTTCTGTAATTGTTCACTTGCATGAGATGCAACGAACAATCAACAAAATGGAATGAATCCTCTTCTTTAATGGTAATATTGTATTGACTATAAAATGGTAAAGGAAAATCAATAAGAAACGACTGCACAATTATGAACAGCTTTCTTCTGACAAATATTTACTGACAAACTTAATAGTCAGGTTTACACAGGGCAAATAGTGTGATCACAGAAAGGAAATCTAAGTGAATACACCAATATATTTTCCGTCTTATTTGACTGATGAACATTCACTTTGGACTGGTTTGAAAAAGCTTTACTGTTGAGATGCCAACTTATTCTTTTCTTTAAACGACAGTGAAAAGATAAGATAATTATTCAACCATTCAAGTCAATACGCCTGTATTTTCATTCCAATTGCACTTCCGACATTACCATTTCTTTCTGAGGTTGGGCACTTATGGAGCTGCGGCATGACTTCAGAGAGCTAATGAAAAGAACAAAAGAGTCTTTATACTCGTGTAGTAAGTACGAACTGAGATTTCTGATGACTGACATGTTTTTCCACAAGTGACTTATTCTGGCATGAAATGGTAGAAGAAGGATGTAGTATCTTTGTTGCTGAGAAATTTCAAAGACACGGTGCCTTTGAGCAGAGGTTACTGTTGACATATGGCCTCCAGGTAGACACCTTACTTCTGACATTGAAATTAGGATCAGATGAGTGCAACTACCAAACAAAGGTAATTAAAGGACATTAACAGAGACAGCATGTCTGTATATGTATTCCCACAACAATAGGAAGTTAATGCAAACATTTAATATTCTAAATTAGTCAGCGTAATATTATGTGTATTCATAATAAATTTATAAAGAATGACATTGCGTCGTTGACCCAATTGCTCCCATGTAAATGACGTCATAACAACATTCTCCTGTAAACAAATTTCTATCAATGAATGCAGCTTAAAATAGGCCTAGTTCCCACCAGTAAATGCAGCTTAAAATAGGCCTAATTATCATAAAACTGCCAAAGGCTTGTGTTAAGGGCCAGGACAGGATGTTAAGGGCACCGTGAAGTAACCAATAAGCTGACTCTGTGAGCCAGCAATAAATCACATCTTTGGAAATTCCTGTGATGCTCACTTCTACATTCAAATTCATTTGAATTTGAAAAATGTACTACTATTCAACTTTGTTATGTGATATCTACATTAAATTGTGATTTTGAATACATTTAAACTATATATGTCACATAAGTTAAGACTTGTTTATCAAAGACCGACATGACAGTTTACCTAAACCTTTTTGTTGTGATAAAATCATTTTCGACATTTAGACTTGATGCAAAGCACCAAATAACTTTTTGATAATGGTTTTGACTGTTTTTCTCTTCAACAAATACCAATGTGCACGGGTGTTAGGGCACGGCATAGATGTGGAACCCTAATCTCATTGACCAAGAGTTGGTTTGGTAGAAGGGCAAATCTACAATCTATGGAGCCCAGTTCTTCGTAGATTAACTGATGTGTGTAATTTACGTACGTTGGGCGAATTTCTAAATACCCAGATTTGGAGTAGTTCAAAGCAATATTGATAACGTGAGAACATACAATTGTGGTTACCAGAGGTGGATCAAGGATTAGTTAGACCGGAGAGGGGGGCGCCAACCCCAAGGTGGGATCGCCACCTATTACTGGGCTAATTTTTTTCCTGAAAACTGCATGAAAATGAAATGAATTAGACGGTGGAAGGGGGTCCCTGGCGCTCCCCTTAGATCCGCCAATGGTTGCGTTGATATTGATATTCTTAATATTTTGATTTTTGAAGCAAACACTACGTCTCACATTTGAAGTTAACAAAGTTAAAAAGCTGCACTAAAGCTGCATGCGAGCCCACGGCCTGTGTGACTTAAACAAGGAACAGCTTTGTGTCCTCGGTCCCTGCCATGCAGTTGATTCCCGGATCACAGAGAGCAGTGTCACAACATCACATCACACGAGGGCTGTGTTTGCAGTGACACGCAATGAACGAGCATAATTTGTAGTTCTGGATTTATTCTTGCGCAGGATAATTTGGATTTTATTTTGTCCATAAAATACAATGGATATGTCTGGACTAGCGGCTAATTTGATTGTTACGGTTGGGATGCTCACTTCTGTGGTTGGTTCTCCATCAGTAACAGTTGTAGGTAAGGAAATCACTTCCTGCATTTCAACTAGCCCATCAAACTTAAAATTTCACTATTATGTGAAGTCTTATTTTCTTCAAAACTAAAACGCATCACGAAAAGAAATTGTGTTATAAAATTAAATGATGAGATACTTTTCTGGTTCTTTTTTATTTCCAAGATTGCCATACTGTTCAATTGAAGTATTGAATCAATTGAATAGAAAAATTGCCTGGCCCCGTGATGTTGAGGGCTTGCGGGTGATATTCCCAAGAAGTCATTCATGTACCAAATACTGCAAAAATAGTGATAAAACAGTTCAACCAATTGTAAAAGTACATTTTTTACACATAGATGCAATTTACGTCCATTTTTTTTACATATCCTAAATTTGCGTGTCTTCACGGAGAAACTGAATGGTAGTGGTTTATGGCCAACTCAATCAGGATATATGTTTACCTTGCTGCGAACCAATTTTCACCTTGTCATGCACGCCTTTATTGCTCAATCCCTTAAGTGGGCAATCTGTTTGATTGAACCCATAATCTAATAAGCTTGTATTTCGCAGATTCTGCACATCATACATGAACTTCTAAGCATTAGCCCTAAAAGTTCCACACACCTTTCATAGCTACCATGAAACAAAGAATCTGATTAACCAAGTCTGTCACTACTTTTAAAATTTAAACCAACACATCCAAGTTAGTAGCACTCTACCTTTGGGGATATTCTGTAAATACCATTACATTACTACCTACAAATATATGTGGTTAATTTGTTCAATAGTGTGCTGTGGTGTAAACAAGTTTTAGAACATTAATACTGAATACTGATAATTGCCAGATACATGAAGCATTCATTTATACAACAGCATTAAACTTAGGTTTATCCTCCTAGTAATAGAGCCTTATTACTTTAAAACTGAAAATAGTAAACATCTGGAATTATAGCTGCCATAAAATAAAGAATGAATGCCACAGGCTATTGGTTGTATGATCTAAACGCCTGCCACCAGCTTTAAAATTTAAATCAACACCTCTAAATTAATAGCACTCTTTATTACCTTTGGGGATATTCTGTAAATAATATTACATTACTACCTACAAATATATGTGATTCATTTTAATAGTATATTGCGGTGTTCACAAGTATTAGAACATTAATACTTATTATAGATAATTTTGTTTGACCAGGGGGTACTAAAAGGTCCTCCAATGCACACAACACTTTCAACTAAAATGTTATTATTACCAGATATATTAAGCATTCATTTATACAACACCAATAAACTTTGGTTTATATAACACAGCCATATCTGGAAAAAAGATTTTGTCACATTTTCTAATTCATTTTCAGAATAATGACTGTTGATATTGAAATATTAGCAATAATTATTACAAACAATGTACAAGAAATGCATTTGGACTTTTAAACTAATCAGAAAATTCTTTTAAACAAAATTATGTTTAAAAAAATTAAATTTTAATTATAATCACCAAAAATTTATTTTTGAAATTGCAAAGGTAATTGTCTATTATATTTAATTGACAGCAACAACACTTACTTTAACATCAGATGTCAATGGAATTCTGCTTGCCCAACTTTTCTGTACAGTATTATGTAGATTAATTCTGTGGACTATCATCCATACTACGGAGAAACATCTGCATAAAGATGATTTTCTGCTTCTAAAGGGATGGCACTTCTTCGGTTAAAGTAACATCCAGTGCAGCTAAAATATTTATTATGTAGACAAATCAGTGAGAAATATTCTCTTGTAGACGTTACACCACGAACAAAGTAAGTCCAGCAGATGCAGATGCACTTTAAATTTTATTTTCAAAAAGTCTTGTCTGAATCAGTGTTAAGTAAAATGACGAACCGACGAACTTTGGCATTCAAATAATAATAGTGTTGTAAGAATTGTTTTCCACAGAATTAAGCCATTGTGGTAATGCACACAGCAGACATACGAACACAAAGAAGCGTCTATCTAGCTTTTTTGAAGCGTGATAATTCCATTTGCAGTGATTTATGGGTAATATTGATGCAAACTGATGTTTACACACAGGTTGTTTCACGCAGCTAAAATTTGCTATTAAAGTGAACCCAATGTTCTTGAATAAAGTGATTTTTTATGTGCCAAAGTACCGGAAGTGACCAGGGTCAGACTTCATCTGTTAGACCACGCCACGTTCACAAACTGGCAATTTATTGGATCGTAAGGAGAAATTACCAATCCACTTCAAATGGTTTATACTTATCCTGATTTATCATTACAAAACAAATAATGATCACAGAGACTATATGCCCACAATAACTCAGCATTGCCTTGAATACTTGACTTCCTTTTCATGACTGTGCTCCTCATCGAAGGAGTTACATATTATTAATTCATTTAATGTATTGGCAACATGTTGGGCTTGTTTACTTTTTAAAAACATGCAACGCACAGTTGCCATAATATCAATTTTGTGAAAAGACTTTTTATAATTTACATAAAAATTTACAGCAGCTTTTACACTCTTGTAAACTTGTTCACGGAAAATTATGAAGGTCCTCACTGGAGCAGCAGCTTTTTTTGAAAGAAGCTTTCAAGCAGCAAAACGTGAACTTGTAATATTCGAATCCATGCTGTACAACTACTGTCAGCTATTACTACGTACCTTTTGCCAATACCTTAGAACAGTAGAGATAGTATCTATGCGCTTGTCGTATTAGAACAGATTTTGTCATTTAAGTAATAGCAATGGCTACAGAAACTTCTGAATAATTTACTACACTTTTGTTGGTTGCAGATCATATCAAGATAATTACATGTAATTGTTCTATCAATACAAATAGACACACAAAATTGGCAAAGTAATCTGCCTTAATTTTTTGAAAGATAAATATTTCATCAAAATGATACTTAAGTACAACCTGTATGAATGTTGCATTTGCAGTAAATTGTTTAATTCAATTTCAATAAATATGTAAGGTTACTCTCCCACTCTATCATTTAACAAATGTTCACGAAACGCATTTGTGTGTCTCATTGCGTTGCAGAATATTAATTTTTACTTTGCTATTTCTTGCTCGTTTTCTGAAGGGAGTTTGAAAGGTTGAAAACACAGATGACCATTCTTCTTTGTTCAGTAAAACGTGACCAACAAGAAGATGAAACTTCTAATCTTTTAAAGGCAAGATCGATTGGAAGTTATCAGCATCAAGACTCCCTCGTTATTACTCCAAACGACTTACTATTCCTGTGCTGTCTGCACAATGTCTCCAGAGAGTAATCACCAAACTCTGAGGCGAAAATGACCAGTTTATGGAGCACGGAGCTTTCTATTATTTAACAATCAAACATTGACTGCTCAGCTCCACTTCCAGCAGATTTGAAATCAATCTGTCCCCAACTAGACTCATCGCTGATGGGAAATACGAAAACTGACTTGCGTTTCCTCAGCAAAAAAACAATAGATGGAATACAACGGGGTTATAGATCTAGACCTGAAGCATAAAATCTTAAAATGAAAACATGCAGAACGTTTCACAAACAGCTTTCGTCAAAACAAATCATTTTTACAATAAAATGTATTATTTCCTACAAAAAAAAATCAGCAATCATGAAAAATGTATTATTGTAGATTTCTAAAACTAGTCTGAAAATACTTCTGAATGTCACCAACTTTTTCTGATTTTGGGTTTTTACTATCTTAAGCTCACTACCAGTCACAAATGAGCTTTCACATAGCTAGTGAGGAGACCAAGAGTCATTTAATCTCAGGGGGTGACAGCAGTTGTTCATGGATGTTAGTTCATGCACTGGACCTATTGGAAGGGAGGAGTTGCTGACTGTACTACTGGGTGAGGGGGTAGAATGGTGGGGAGTTCACTA
>JBCAUG010681436.1:0-13667 GCA_038406175.1 Haplosyllis leylae | reverse complement strand
TTATTTGCCAATTGACATCTTTTTGACAATTTAAGCCACAACAGCTCTGCATAAAGCCCATGGGCTTCTTGTTTTTAGTTATAGTCCTAGCCATTCTACATTACTAAACAAGTCCTCCTGCGTGAATGCAAGAGGCATACCACCACTGCATAGCAAGTACTCGCTCTGCTGTTCTGTCCCTAGGGGGGGGTACCCCAGTCCTGTCCTGTCTGAGGGATACCTCAGATGGAGTACCCCCACCTGGGACTGGGGTACCCCTCCCAGTTAGGATGGGGTACCTCCAGAAAGGACATGGGACCAAAGATCAGGGAAAGAACTGGGGACTTAGGTACCCCCAGAAAGGACATGGGACCAGAGACCAGAGAAAGAACATGGTACTGGAGTACCCCTCCCCCCACCCCATGAACAGACAAACCACAATATCACTTCCTGTCATACTACAAATGCGGGTGGTAACAAGAAAGTCCTACTATATGAACACAACAGTCATATTAGCTGTGCCGCACAACCATCTTGCTTCTCTGCAGTGGGGGGAGGGGGTTACCCCTATCTTGTCCAGAGGAGGGGACCCTATCATAGGTTAGGGTACTCCCCCCTGGCCAGGATAGGGGGTACCCTGCTGAGCAGGACTTTGGGCAGGACCAGTGACGGGAGGAGTAAGTTAGTCCCCCCACTGGAAAGGACCTGGCACCAGATATCAGGGAAGGGACTTGGGACCAGAGACCATGGGGTACCCCATCCCAGTGGAAAGGACCTGGGACCAGAGACCAGGGAAGGGACCTGGTAAAGTGACCATGGGGTGTCCACTGTGAATGGACAGACAGGTCTAAAGGCTCATTTAATACCAATTAAATGGGTTTTACACAGACCAAAGACAGAGCGGTCAGTCCCCTGGATAAGGGGTGGACACATCTTTTGAGTAATTGTGCATGTGAGGCTTTATTGCATCACAAATGACGTAGTGAGTTCTTAACTGTCACTTAGGATTTGTTCTGGCTTGGAAACAGATGCGGAAAGTAAACAAAAGATTAATTTTATCAAATAATCAAATTTTCGTCGAATTATAAGAAATTATTGATTGAAGAATTTATAATAACTCTTCATCGACTTAAAGAAAAATACTGTGGACTTGAAGATGGTAAATGGAAGGAAGAAAAGGATTGAGTCGAGGAAGGAGAAAGAAGTGTCTAAATTACGAAAGACAGATAAAGTTGAGTCTAAGAAAGAAACGAAACAGGGTAATGAGAAGCGATTGAATAAAGAGAAAAAGAAGGAAAGAGACTTAGACAAGAAAACTGTAGAGGTCGACAATTTGGGAGAAAGTGTATCTCAGCCAAAATAAACAATGGTTAGAGCTGCAATTGATGAAGGTGATGACAAAAAAGTAGTAATGGAAGTAGAAGGAATGGATACAGAGTTTCAATCTGATTACAACAAAGAATCAGATGGTGAAGAAATGGTCATTGAACTGATGTCATCAAAGGGTAAAGAGAGGAAAGAAAAAACTAAGGCAGAAGGAAGAGATCGTGTTAGACATTGTGAATATTCATCTGAAGATAGTGATGAGGAACTTGACTTGACAACGAAAGGTAGATCTACATGAAAGAAGAACGGAAAGAAAAAAGGGGATGAAAATAAGGAAGATTCTACTTTGGAGGAAGAGAATGATAAAGAAGTAATGATGTTTAAGAAGTGGGAAAAATTTCTTAAGAAGAAAGGATTGAAAATAGTGGAAGAAAATGAGGAAACAAACAGGAGGACTACTCATGAAATGGAAGAAGGAGAAATTGTTGAATTCAACAAGGAAGAATGTAATAAGGGTATGAATAATAATGCTAATATTCCAATCACAAAAAACCTAGGTAAAGAACCAGATATGCATCTCTCAGAAACTACAATTTACAGACCAGCAGTTGAAAAAGAAAGTGTGGATAAGAATAGGTTCAGTTCATCGTCTGAAGATGAGGATTTGATTAAATTAAAACAGAAGGAGAGTCCAGGTGGTGAATCAGAACTTACTGATGATTTGATTACACATTTTGTAGGGTCAGAACGGATTAGCCATGAAGACAGTGGATAGGAACCAGTGAATAAAAGAAAGAGGAGATCTGATGTGAGAGACAGAGATGATCCTACTCCACATTTTTCAAGAGATGAACCAGAGAATGAAGCTGCAGAGTACCAGATAAATCTAGAGAGGAAGATACAAGAAAGAGCAGAGCAGTTGGTGAGGGAACAGAGCATGCAAAAGCTCAAGTCTATGAAGTTCCAGGTAGGAGATCCAACGATTTTAAGTTTCAGAAATCCATAGTGTATTCGTTAATGTTAGATGATGATTATCAGGCAGTGCAAGCTCATCTGGATAAGGTGACAATTCAAAGAATTCAAGAAGGTGAGTATGTTGACTTCGGCAAACTACTTCCAAGAGACTGAACAGAAATCGAGGCTGAAGAGAGAATTGAATTAGTGAACAAAGGAGGTAGTTTTGGGTTTCAGCCAATGAGTGAGAGAGACAAGAGAAATATAACATCACTACATCTATGGGATACAGCTTTTCGTGTTTATATGAAAATTTATACTGAAAAGTTTCCAACGAGGAGTACTAAATTAGTAGAATATTGTCACAACATCCACTCGATGGCTGAGACTTATGTGTGGCCCAATGTTTACAAGTATGATAAAGAATTTAGGTACCACATGGAAAAACACCCAGAAAGAAATTGGGGTGTGATACTTCATAGAGCCTGGTAACTTTATTTGAGAGAAAAGATACATTCGGTTGGGCCTAGTGATCCTAAATTCGCAAAGTGGGAGCAAAGGGGAGGTGATACGGGACAGCAGAATAATAATTCTAAGAAAACCAAAATATGTTACAAATACAATGGTGGAAAATGTAACTTTGGATTTGGGTGTAAATTCTTACACAAGTGCGGAGTCTGCAATAAATTTGGTCACAGAGCACATATATGTAGGAAAGCGAACAATACAGAAAATAAGAATTCAGGGTCTAGCAAATATAGAGAGCAAGGTGACGGCAAATCGAAAGATAGGAGCGGAAGAAGATAATCGATGGGAGAAGATGATTGATGAAACTAAATTCTTTAGAATTATAACCAATTGTGTTCGGTTTTGTTTTGCAGTTCAAGTAATTAATTAATAATTCACTATTGAAATCTTTTACAGTGATCAGTCAAACACTGTATCAGAAGACATCAGACAGGGTACTCTGATATTACAATTTTGACTTATCTAGTATTGTGACACCAGTTAATCCTGACAGATTGGAAAGATTGCTGAATGTAACGAGATATAACAGGGAGAAGACTCAGTATTTGGTACAAGGATTCAGGAATGGCTTCGACATTGAGTATCAAGGACCAGCTAACAGGCGAGAGGTCTCTGAGAATATTCCCTTTAATATCGGTAATAAGATAATTCTGTGGAACAAGATCATGAATGAAGTCAAAGAGAAAAGAGTGGCAGGTCCATTCAAGATGAGTGAAATACCTTTTGACAATTTTGTCCAATCACCAGTAGGCCTAGTACCGAAATGAAATGGCAAAGCCAGAATGATTTTCCACCTATCTTATGACTTCGGGGAAAATAAATAAATCAATCATTACATCCCAGAAGAGAAGTGCTCTGTAAAGTATAATGACTTAGACCATGCTGTAAAAAATTCACTCAATCTCGATTGCCAGAGAATTTTCTATGCTAAGACAGACATTTCTAATGCATTCAAAATAATACCTACCAATAGGTTTAGTTGAAGGTGGAGTTTGATGGCGGCAGAAGATCCAGAAATGGGAGAAAAGTTGTATTTTTGTGACAAAACTTTGGCATTCGGAGCCAGTATCAATTGTGCTCTTTTCACTGAATTTTTGAACTGCCTCAGACACTTAGCGGAATATTTTGTGAGAGGGATCAATGTTAGAATGACTAACTACCTCGATGACTTCCTTTATATGGCTATGACTGAGGAAGATTGTCTTTATCTGGTAAGCATCTTCTTGAGAATATGTAAATTTCTGGGAGTTCCCACAGCTGAGGAAAAAACCTGTGCTTCCAAGAACGAAAATTGAATTCCTGGGTTTGATGCTGGACGGTGAAAATAAAGTGATTGGTATACCTGAAAACAAAAGATCAAGAGCAGTAAATGCCCTATTGAAGATGATTAACAGTAGGAAAGCTACTGTTAATGAAATGGAAAGCTTGGCAGGTTTTTTAAATTTCTTGAATAGAGCCATTTATCCAGGAAGAGCGTTCACTAGAAGAATGTATGCGAAATTCACGAAAATAATTGATGAGAAAAGCCTAAAGAAATACCATCACATAACACTAGACAGGGAATTTAAGGAGGATTGCAGGGTGTGGCTGTCGTTTCTTGAGAATAACAGTCCAACTACTGTCTGCAGGCCTTTCATGGACTTATCAGTCAAACTAGATGCTGATGAATTGTTTTTCTATTCTGATGCTTCTTTGAGCCTAAAACATGGAGGTTTCGGTGCGGTCTTCAGAAAAAGCTGGATTGCCGGATCATGGTCATGGGAATTCTTGAGGGAATGTAACCCTAGTATAGAGTATCTGGAGTTAGCCACATTAGCTATTGCAGTTTTCACTTGGATCAAAAGATTGTCAAATTCCAGAGTGATCCTCTTTTGTGACAATAATTCTGTAGTGGAGATGTTATGGAACACTTCGTCAAGCTGTAAAAGGTGTATGAGACTTCTTAGGCTTTTGACTCTCAAGTGTCTTTTCTATAATGTGAGAATCTTTGGCAGGCATGTAAAATCGAAACAAAATTTCATAGCAGATTCTCTCAGTAGAAGCCAATGGATGGAATTTGAGAGATATAAGAAGAAATTTGACCTTAATTATTACATGGATGAGCCAACACAGGAGTTAGTGCCTATTGAGAAAATATGGCAAAGAGATAATTGATGGTAATCGATTTGATATGTTTGTTATTGTAGGAGAGAAGAAAAAGAAGAAACGAAATTCATCGTCTTCAGGATCAGGATCAACTTCTTTGACTATTTCGACAAGTGCTCTTAGATTCTCTATTGAGAGGTTAAAAAATCAGAAAAATAGAGAATCAACAAGGAGAAATTATTACACGGTGTGGAAGCAGTTCAATCAATTTGTGATAAGATTAGATGTGAGACCGGCATCTTGGGAAGACAGATTAATCCTATACATTGGTTTTCTAGTTGAAAATAATAAGAAATCTTTAACCGTCAAAAGTTATATTTCGGCAATCAAGTCAGTCCTGAGAGACAATGGAGTGGAATTGAATGAAGACAAATACCTGATAAATGCATTAACAAAGGCTTGTAGATATATCAATGACACAGTATGAACCAGATTGCCAATTAGAAGAGGTTTTCTGAATGTTATTTTAAATAAATTGGATGAAATATTTCTAGATGAGAGAAATCAGCCTTATATTGCAAAATTATACAGGGCTTTATTTGCAACGATGTATTATGGCCTTTTAAGAATCAGTGAAGTGACCTCAGGTGGACACCCAGTATTAGCCAGAGATGTACATATAAGTGATCACAAGGACAAGGTTTTATTTGTGCTGAGAACATCCAAAACTCATGGAAAAGATTCTAAACCACAGACTATAAAAATATCTAAAGAAGGGCAGGTTAAAACTCAAAACTGTCTCTTTGACTTGCTGAGGAAATATTTATCCAAATACCGCCGTAAGTCAGAGCAATTTTTTATATTCTCAGATCGGACAGGTGTTTTGCCTCTCAACTTAAGGACTACGTTAAAAATAGTCTTAACAAAAATTGGTTTAGACGCTAGTCTATATGGAAGCCACAGCCTCAGAGCTGGATGAAGTTTAGATCTATTAAAGGCAAATCTTTCAATTGCAGATGTGAAGAAATTAGGGAGGTGGAAGTGGAATGTGATCTACAGGTACTTGGCCAATTCATAATACAGAATATGAAATTTAGATGGTGGTTGAATTTATATTTGCAGATTCAGTGAGAGCGATTAAAAGTCTATGGTTTGTGGGTGACAAGTTCCTGCATGACACATTCACTTCTTTCCAAGCGGCGAAAACAGAAGCTTTCATTGACAAAGTGAAACCACTATTCATCTATGATTACTACAATGTGCATTATGGTTTCTATCCACCTTTAAGTCAAGTAAAGAGTACTCAGGTGAGGTACGTTAATTCGATGATTGAGCTGACCAACGGCAAAGAAACCAGGTTGCCAAAATACATCGTAGTTATCATAGAAAAAGACTTGATCGAAGGACTAATAAGACTGGTCTGTGATTATGGTTTCAAGAAGCTCTTTAGAGGCGCAGTGGATTGGATCATGAATGAATTTGATAAAATCCTGTCGGCTCATAAAGAAGATTTACATCAGAAAAGGGGAGGTACTCTGAGTACATCGGCTGAGCTGAGATTGATCTGGGTGACCATTCTGCAAAGGCCATACAATCTCCATGGAGAAGTAAAGCCAATTTTCAAGTTAGTGAAGAAAGCTAACGAGGTGATCAAAGACTTGGTGAAGAAGTATGACAAATATAGCCATATAATATATGCAGAAGGTCTGGAGGAACAAAAATACTTTGATGTCATGGGTAAATTAACGAACCAAGGAAAATCAGCATACTGGAGATTCATCGACAGTACTATCAGAAAATTGACAGGGGAGAGATAGATCTCAATGTCAAGGGGACGAAATTGGAGAATTGCAATCAAGCAGATATGAGTAAAGACCAGAGGGACCATCAAAGAAAATCAGAGCATGGTAAGCCTGGTGGTCATGAAGATGAGAGGAATAGATACGCTGGATTCAATCGATGAACCACACAAGAATGGAAGAGAAACTTCAACCACTTTAGAAGATAGATGAGTAAAGAAAATTTCTATGCAGATTTTTCCTGAATTGCATTCTGGTTCTTCGTATAGTAAAAAATAATACCTTAGACAGTGTAATTTTGGTAATATAAATAACTAAAACATTGTTACTCATACATATTGTATATCGAATTCTTGTTGATCTTATTGATCTAAAACTCGTTCAAATGCATATTTATTAGTTCTATTGTATGATGGGTGCAAATCTTTCGGCAAGTGTATTTATTATGCTAATTCTTATCTGTTTTGAGGAATGAATTTTACACTCGCTATATCGTTCATTTTAATACCTACTTGTACTCATGTTCTCTGTTCTTGCCTATGTAATGTCTATATATATTATTCTGAGTTATATCTAATGTATTCCAAATTTTATCTATGAATATATTAATTATGAATATGACATCCAAGTGTCTTCATCTTTCTTGAGATGGGCTTTCACATTTTCGTGACGCGACAGATGATTCTTCGTATGTTATAGACCCCCATCACTCAATAGGAAGCCCAAGTGGCAGTTTCTCAGTGAAATCCAGGACACATTTCAATCTATAGGCATCTTTAGATGCGTCAGTTGAATTAATTTAAGTAGACAAAGGGTCTACTGGTCACCAATAGGTGAAAAGTTCAATTATTGTTTGGGTTATTGGGTGAATTTTAGAGCCAGAAATAAATCCCTTAGATCAATTTAAGTGTCTTTGTTTTGTGTAAAACATTACCTTCCCGCATCCTTTGGAATGCGGGCGGTAATAAACAGTATTTTCCAACTGAACAGTTAAACACTCCAATGCACTGTAGTCTATCAGAAGCGACTCGTCACGGCCGACGAAAATCTCCTACCATCCATTAAATTTGGGGCTGGAGCCAGTGCAATTATAGAGATCAATGTTTGCTAAGCAAAATATTTTCCAGTGTGTTGGATGTATGAAATGACCGCAGCAGCTCGAGTGTCTTTATCCCATTCAGCAGTTACTATGGTGAAGTCTGAATCTCAATTAATCCAACTAAAACTAAGGTAGGCTGAGATTCTTTTAAATGTCCATCCAATAAGTACTACAAATACAAAGCTGTTTGCACAAAACAGAAATAGCAGGTTTACATGGGGCTCAATTTAAGAATCTCTGTGCTAAACTAATTAGCCTAATTATTGAGATATCTTAATGGGGACAATGACTATTTTGGAAAATACTGTAAAGATGAAACTTTAGGTCATGTTTGTTGTTTATTTCACTGTATTTTCAAACATACGAGTGTAACGGTGAGGGGTCACCGTTGGTCTTTTCCGAGTACTTTTCCAAGTATTTCACGCAATCTAATGTAATAGCAGGTATTCTCAAGTCTTAGAAATCCACCACCCTGTGACATTTTGGGCCTATCTCAAGAAGTTTGTGGCACAGATATGACAGGATCCAATTGAAACGGTGCTAAATCAGGAGTTTTCCCACAGAAAACCAATGGAATTGCTCCTTTTCAGCCTAAATCCATGTTGGCTGATGTCTTGTCTTTCCATAGAACTTTCATGCCCAAAGTGCCTTGTTGCAGTCTGTATTTAAGTTTGAAGGATTTTTGGCAACCTGTCTCACCTCAGGGATTTCAGTCTTTTGTGATGGTTGATTCCACTTGTCAGTTAAGGCTCAGTTTTAAAATAGTCAAGCAATAGGCAACATGTTCACCAGCTAAGAACTTCATGTTTCAAGGACAAATATCACTAAAATCAGGTATTTAGTCTAAATCTTGTCTTTTTCTATTAATGATTTGTTGTCCTGTAAATGTTTAGGCCTTTTGTGTACAAAATTGCCAGTTTTGTGTAAGTTCTTAGTTTTGATCTCTTTGCTTGGAAATGTCACTTTTCATGTGAAAATCAAGGTATTCCTGTATTCTTTGTACTAAATCCTTCTTAATATTCACACAAGCAAGCATTTCAAGCCAAAAATTGGAGTATTTTATGTCTTGTAGTTGTATTGTCTTTTAGTTTGGTTCACAGTTCACAGTCTTTGAATTTTGGAGCCAGTTTAGGTTAAAATCAATGTAATTCACATCATTTGATATTTTTTTGTACTAATCTGGTCTTTAATTGTGTATTCCAGTCACATCCTGGGGTCTCATTTAGTGTGAACTCCAGGGACTCCATTCACATGAGCCTAGGCTGACAGGTGGAACTTGGTCTCTGGGGAGGTGATGATCTAAATTCATCTCTAATTTGAGTTTCATTGTATTAATTGATGTTGTAATGTGTGTGGATTTCTGTTTTTTGAATAGGTTTAGCAACTAAAAAGACAGAATCTTGTGAATTTAAAAGTTTATGCATGTTTGTGTGTGTGAATGTGTGTGTACAAGTTGGTAAAATTGGTTTTTTAAGCTCCAACCATTCACAGTCTTTAATGTCATATTTTGTACAATTTCAGTTTATTTAGGATCCACCAGTGGGAAGGGCAAAATTTACTTAGTCTGGGGTACATTCCAAATTCACATATTATTGCAACATTGTTTCTGGTCTTTAATTAAACCATTATGGTACTTGATGTGTTTCTTGTTTTGTTCACATCTTATTGGTACCAGTTTCAATCCAGGAGAACTTGGACACATGAAAAACAGCTGAAAACCAGTCATTTTCATAATATTATGTTAAGGCAGGTCTGTAAGCATTCACATGAGCATTTACCAAATGTCTTTCAAAATTGCTGATTGTGTCACCAAAATCATGGTGCAGGAATTGCATATTTTCTGGACAGGTACTCATCTACTTCAAAAGCCATCACAGAGAGAGGGCACTAATGCATAACTTTACACTAATCCTTATGTTATACCTATTTCAGTCAAAAACTGAAAGAAAATGTAACCCTCACGTTTACCTATTACTTCGAGGGGTTTGGTTTGGCAAACACGAAGGAGTACAAAGAAGTAGTGAAACCATTACCGACTGTTACTGTGCCAGCAAATACAACTGAAGTCAATGTGACATTGATGGCGACTCATGTTGGTCGCGTCGCTGTTGGACTCAGTTCATCAGATGAACAACTAGAAAGGTGCCGAAAAGATCTGTCCTTCAAAAAAAAAAAGGTTTTCTTACAACTACATGCCTGTCTTGTGCATTGAATAGGAGGGACTTAATTTGTGGACATTTGTGGAGCCACTGTAGGCCCTGCGTTTTTATCGGGTGATATCTGCACTGGATTTTTGAATGTCCTGTTTAGCATTTGCCCAAGTATTTCAAAGAGCAGCCCAAATTTTATTACAGGCACAAAAATTAACATAAATAATTCCTTTTCAGACTGAGCGAAGTATGTGTCTCTGTATATGTAGTTCATAGCTCTGGAGTAATGGCAGTTTCTCAATATCTTGGATGGAGCTACGTTTCTGCATGGGCCATAAATAAAATTCCCCTAATGTACACCATCATCCAAGCTAAAACGTATGGACAAAATCTCCCTCACATGTGGCAAAGTATTCCTGGATTATATGAGTGGGGAATCCATTTGCGTTTCTTCTTCGCTTTGTTTTTGATCTTTGTATGACCCACAAATGAAGTCTTTCCTTAATATCCAATGTTTTTGTACTGTGTAGTTCCATTGGTGTAAGTCCTGATATGGTGGCTCTTATGATAAGCGGTGCCTATCCATACACGATCTATAAATGTGTCATGTATTTCAGTAGGACTATGAAGGTAAGAATTCAGACTGGTATGAGAAATACTGCAATATGAATGATACAGATCAGTCCCCGGTGTACTGAATAGACTGTGAAGATGTGCAAATGAATAAGTTGTTGCAGTATTTGTGGCTATGAAATGTGTAAAAATATCATTCATCATAATATTTCTTAATTACATATGAACTACTTTGTGTTTAAGAATGAATACCACATACGTCACCCACAAAGCAGTAGTCCAGCTAAAATACACGAGGTTGTAGCATACGTCAATTACAGCGTTGAAATGACAATTGTGGCCATCTTGTGCTACATCTACAGGGTAAGTTCTGATACCATGTTCAGTAGAATGCTACTCTTGTGTGTATTATTAGACAGTCAAGGCCTATGCATTTGCACAGCAATAAATTCATGGTAATTTATTCAGTTGTTTATCAATTCATTCGTCAGGCATGCCGGTAGATAAAGTTTTCAATCGTGTCAGTCTGATTCCACCCCGTTGCTCTTGGTGTCTTTTTAAGATTAAACTAGCTTCCGGGAAAAAAGAGCTTACTATTTTGGAAAGACAAAGTCTTTCATTCTATTTATATTACCTTCATTTTTGAATGCAGAGAACCTTTTACAATAATAAAATCATGGTCAAACAGCGAAAAGACGGATGTGATATTTGACATCACTTTGTCTGCGCGCAGCTCTATTCCACAGAAGCTTGTTTAAATGGTCAAAATCACCCTCAGGTCAAGATAAACTTGATATCAATGTCATAAAGATCGATTTTCTTCTTTGTTTAGAAATATCTGGAGAACATTAGTCCTTTTTGTGGGGCCTCTGGTGCTCTTGTTCTGGATTTCTGGTGATGATTACCTTAGATTTCTATTTAAGGATGGATAAATTATTCATCTCTGGTGTAACACCTGCCGACCTCTTTGAGTGTGCAAAAACGGTCTGTTTCTGTTAAAAAACTCTCCGAGGTCAACCTCAGAAAACAAAATCTATGTTCCAAATACAACCTAGAAACAACTCACCATTACACTAGAATAACCTCAGTTGAACTTGAAACTTTCCCAGTATAACCTCATGGAAACTTTAAACTGTCATAGTATAACCTTCTGGAAACCTGTTATTTTACCACATACCTCCTAGGAAAAACTTAACACACTTTTATCTGATGATGTTAGCCTAGAGCAAAAATAAAATTATCCTGAGACTTTCCTAGGAACAAAGTATAAGTCTCCTAGTACTTCCTAGGAAGAACCATTTGTTGACAAGTAGCTCCAAAACAAAGCAAAATCTTTGTTCCTGGGAAAGCCTAGGGGAGAAGTAGCTTTCTTCCAAGGAAAACCTCATAAGATAGAAGTGTGTTAAGTTGTCCCTAGGAGGTAGCAGTAAAACTGCAGGTTTTCATGAGGTGAGTTTCATGGTGAGTTGTTCCCAGGTTGCACTCGGAATATAGCTAGGTTGTCTCACAATATGAAATCATTTTCCGAGGTTGACCTCGGAGAATTTATTAACAGAAACAGATTAGAAACAGAAACAGACGTCTTCCAGATCCACACCTCGTTTGCCCCTTTACCCACTTACTTGGTGGGAGTCGAACTTCTATATGTTGAACAATTGCGGCTCGGTTTATTTTCTTTTTATTTTAGATGTTTCTGTGACCTATGTGTTAAGCGTTTTAAAACAAACTGATTTTTGTTTATTAATTTTATTTTGCAGGAGAAAGACTATGGTCTTCACTGTCCGACCATAATTATTATTTGTTACTTCATTGTCTGTGTATTTGGATTGTTCATCGCTGCTAGTTTCGGAGTAATGTCCTGGTTGGATAGCATCTTGAGTTTGGCTTTGGTAGAACTTGCCGTGCAGCCAATGATGTACCTTCCTCAAGTAAGTCCTGCCACAGACCATCCTCGAACATTGTGACTTTCCCTTCACTAGACCATTGATGTATTTTCTACATATCCAATTGGTTTTTTTCAGTCATTTCAAACTCAAGCTTCTTTAAACAATGAACTGATCACAAATAAGTACTCTCATCGTCCAAATGAATTAATGGGAAGTGATATTTTTTGTTTTCTCTTTTCTCCTCGCGTACTGTTGGTCCTCAATCATCATGATGCCTCTTTGCAATCTCTGTACTTAAAGCGGTTCTCACGAAGGAGTAGGGGCACTTCAGTCATTATACTCCTGGAATGCACGACGTCATCCCATTTGCTCCAGCCATGTCTGAAATTAAACTAGTCCAAAGAGTGAATGATGGGTAAATAACAGGAAAAATAAGTAGTCTGTTTATGTGGCCACATCTATTATTTGCATTCTGTTTGCAGTGTGTACATTATGCAGAGAGAGTATATGGTCACTTAAGGGTTACTGTGACAAGCCAGAGTCAAACAAAGCTTTTGCATTTAGTGTTGTGACTGTGGTGTTGATGTCTATATATCATTGATGCAGACAGACAGAAACTCTGCCAGTTCCTGTTTGTATTGTTTTTAGCATAGCGAGTGAGAATTTCTTATTGGCAATTTGGGACACTTCCCATCAGAATTTTTTTGTCAAATTTGGACTCAAGACAGCTTGAGACATCTCCTATGACAATTTATGGCCACTTTTAAAATATGTCAACTTTTGGTGACTGCAGGGCTGTTTGAGTATTTTGACAAAATTGGGTACCTTCAGAAAATCAAAGTTTTCTCAATGAAGGAGTGACAAATCATCCATATATCTCATTGGTCTTAGGTGGCAAGGTAACTAGGCTATATGTTGGTACCATTTTTAGGGGGCACAACACATTTAACAGGGCTCCATGGACTGTCAAAAACATAGGTTGCATTTTTTGACACATTCGTGATGGCTTAAAGGGTACTTGGAATTCCTTGATTTGACCAAGAATCAGTCCATAGATCAAGCCTGGGGTATTCTATATTCCTTAGTTCAGATTTTTGAATATGCTACTGATGGGCTGTTTATTGGGCCGTTAAGTGCCAATTGTTTAGATTTTTTGACATATCGAAAAGTAAGACAAATTTTCATGTGATGGGTATTTGGAATTTTCACCCATATGTGAATGCTTACAGACCAAGTACAACATACATTGTATGAAATAACCAGTTTTCAGCTGATTCTCACATGTCCA
>JBCAUG010681325.1:0-13667 GCA_038406175.1 Haplosyllis leylae | reverse complement strand
GCAAGCTGCAGCCTCTGCTCCCTACTTATTATTCATAAACACCTGTGCAGAGGCCTGGATGGATTCATCAGCCTCTCTTGACTGGTCATTAATCATAAGGCACATTTATCTTATTACATCATTTATCATTCTTATGGTAGTGCGCAACTTGGGATTCTAGCCCCTTTCATTTTGGGCAAAACTGAAAAGAGTATGAGTCACCAAAGGTGATCAAGCAGACAACAGAGATTAAATATTACCTTGCAAGATGCTGTTCAGATACCCTGTCCCCAAGAATGATGTTTTTATAAGCCTGACAAAGTGCTGGTCAAAACATGACTGCAGATCACTTCCTTTTCCTTCAATCTCAGAGAGAGGAAAATGACCCCCTCTAAGATTCATCTTCAAAATTTTAGTTTGTATTGTACAATTGTACATAGTTAATGAGCCATGTATGGTAAATACAGTTATTGTGGAAATAAACACATTTTTAATGACAACTGAACTTGTTCCATTTGAAATGTTACTCAAGAACATCCAGTTTGTGGTATTTTCTGAAAATGGAAAACAATTGAATGAACATTCATGTCAGATAGTAAAATTATTTGAGAGATATAGAGTTATTGATAAGAAAACATTAAGGCATTTTTGACACAAACTTGTAGTTTGTAGGTGGTGCTCTAGTAGAAAGGAACATATTATACTTGTATAGTGAATGTTAGTAATAATGTTATTGTTGGGAACTTGTTCTCAGTGTAATAAATGGATGTGATAAACAACCTTTTCACTATTATTAGCTGATCAAAATACCATTATCCATTACCTTGGCGCAGCCTTGTCATTAACTCAGAGGAATTACAGAAAGAACAAAGAAATTAAAAAATGCTGATACAGATACATGTGAAGAGAGAGCAGAGAAAGCATTCAGGAATAGTGTCTTTTTGATGATTTTTATTACACAATTTTCAGAGAGGCTCTGCCCCAATCCATGAAAAAGCAATACGATGGCACAAATGCATCTAAAGATAAGGAAATCCTGATACTAATACTGATGACACTATTGTATCTTTCCAGCATGTTTCAAATTTTGACTTATTGTCATAATTAAATGATATTGAGCAAGGTGAAGCAAAGAAAAATTCCCAAAAAAGTGGATGTAGTTATTTTAAACATAACCAGCAATAACATCAACAATGTGTCAAGGAGTATTACACTATTTTCAGCATTCAGTACTTTAAATATTCAAAACGAAGTGCACAATGATAATGTTTACGAGTTGTTACATTTAAATGACAAAAATAGCCAACGGTACAAAGAGCTTAATTGTGTTGGAAAACCATATTTCCAATTGTTGTTGAAATAGTTTGTATTCTATTTATCTACTTTTTTCATCTATTTTCATCGTTTGATACAATTCTGAAATTTATATTTTCTACTTTGTTTCAATCTAGTTTTTCACGATACGCGTTTCTGTCGGATCTTGCAGATCTTGAAGTGGATTTCTACTCCCGCCTTGGTATTGCATGTGTTAATTATTTGATGAAGTACAGACAATCTAGCAAGTATTGGAAATATTAAATGACTCCTACTTTTAAAATTTGAATTGTGATAATTCTAAAAAATTGCAATTTATTTCTGTCAGATTATACTACTCGTGAAAACTCAAATGAGTGTATAATTAATATGTCCAACCAAAATAAAATCATAAGATAAAATTGTTAGTTAAATGTCAGGGAAAATTCTTGTCATTTACCCTTGATAATATCATACCTGAACAGGTAATATTGACTGCTGAGTGGCTAGTAGAACTGACTTTGAATGATATCTTACTCTCGACAGCACAACCCAAACCAGACACTGTTTCTTGAAATATTCAAAGTGCCACACTAAGGGAAACATTCCTGTGAATTTTATCCAGTGATAAAGTGTCAGATGTAACATAGATGTCAGCAGCATCTGTTGCTCTGTCCAGAACTGTCTGTAGTTTCCTGCATGGTGCAGATTCTAAGTGACAATCATTGTCATCTGAGCCATCATCTGACACATACCAGATGTTATCCTCTGAATCTGCAACTTTCAATAATAATAATAATACTAATAATAATAAGGAATTGATGATATCATGCAATGGGCATGAAGAAAGGGAAGTGACGTCACATTGAGATGACGTCACATTGATATGGGTGGCAAGGATCACAAGGAAATTGTTGCATTCCCCTTCGTTTTCGCTCAGTTTTCATGAATCATAAGTCTTGGTGTCTTTGTGGAATTTGTTAAGGTAACAAGAAAGTCCTCCTGCTGAGCGCAACAGGCATACCGCCCACTGCATACCAAGTACTTGCTCTGCTGCCCTATCCCCCAGCTATATGAACCCCCCCCCTTCCCCTGACTGGAATACCCCCTGACTTGTACCTGACTGGGTACCCCCCCCCCCACCCTGTGGATGGACACACACCTGTGAAAACATTACCTTCCCGTCGAACAATGTACGCGGACGGTAATAATGTGGCAGTGAAGTGACCCTCCGTCCGACCGTAAAGCGGAATTCGCCTAGTTTTAATGCATAGGGAGTACCATCGATCTACGTGTTTTCAATGATTGTTGTAGTTTTACAACCAGAATCCATGTAACAGAATATTCTGACCACTCCCTCTAAAACCTTGGCACAAGCCCTCGATTCACATAAGAATGGCAACCCCACCTCCCCACCACATATATGAAACATTATCATTTCCGAACCTGATTTATTTATGTTTTTAGATTTACAAAATAAATGTATCTTAAATTTAAATCACTTTGCAATTTATGCGAATTATAGTAAGGATTTTATCAATAAAAGTGAGAAAATTCAATTTTTTTTCAAAATTAAACCATGTAAAATAAAATTTTGAATCATTCTTAAATCATTAAATAATTGGAAGCATTCTATTATGCTAAATATACTGTAAGATATTAGAATTATTTTCCTCCACATGAAAAATTGACAAAAAGTTGTGTTATCTGAGGGCTTAAGTGTCAAGGGAAGCGGAAGCCATGAGGTCTCTGCCCCTACTATCTTGAGAAGTTCTCGGTGGGTCACTCTCGCACTCCAAACCGGTTCTGTTTCTCACTCCCGTTAAGTTGCACTTTGTCGATCAAAATGAAAACACAATGAATTTAGTTCTTAAACTGTGGCTCAGA
This sequence comes from Haplosyllis leylae, assembly GCA_038406175.1. Classification (NCBI taxonomy): domain Eukaryota; kingdom Metazoa; phylum Annelida; class Polychaeta; order Phyllodocida; family Syllidae; genus Haplosyllis; species Haplosyllis leylae. The sequence goes on along the minus strand of JBCAUG010681325.1, from coordinate 10,508 downwards.
AACATCCCCAAATCTCAATTCAATCATCAAAGAAACAACAGGGACAAACCTGATGACATCATTTCATCTTGCCCTTCTGCACATGCTTGTGGAGCATGCGCAATAAGCCAAATGAAGAGCAGCCAAGATGACAACATGGCCTCAGAAACATCAGCAAGTTGTAAAAATGTCTGTAATGTATATTTTTACAATGCTGTGCTGTGCAAGAGAAATAGCAAAATTGCAAAATGCATCTAACATACAATCAATTTACAAGCAAATGAACGTGTACATCAATCCCTGGGTTGGGTGGAGCATGCACAGCACAGACTAATAATTACTGTATAATTACTATTAAATAGCCATATGGCATTTTGTTGTTATAATGAACACCCAAATACTTTATTTTGCAATTGGGGAAAAACTGAAAATTAGCCATCTTTCTAGTTTGGCGCATTTTTAAATAAGGTTGGTTTGGAAATGGTAAACAATTGTGTTTGGAAAAATATGAAAGGGCAGGATTTACCAGAAAAAGTTTTAAAATTTCAGACAATTAACAAAGAATATTACTTTAGTACCAAATAAATAACTTATTATTCCATCTGCTTAGTATTCATGATTGAACAATATGTTGAACGGTGGAGTCATTTTCGTGATTTTTGGTGATTGCTGATGCCTGCTGTTTGAAGGTGGCCTCCATCTCCATCACAACTTGAATTTTAAGTTTTTTCGAGATTTCTGATATTATTTCAATTTGACCATGGTTAAACACTCGGACTGGTATTGCAGTATTGTATCTAAATCTTGGGGCCAGCCAGTTTGAGGAGGATCACTTGTGACATGCACCCCATTCCCCACACACCCTAATTTTCTCAATTACAAGAGATTATTTTGTAATTGAATCTCCCACCCTATCTGTAGTTGATACCAACATAATTCAGCAGAGAACTGAGTAATGTCCATTCAATATCACAAATTACTGTATTAGAAGCTGTTATCTTTTGTGCAAGAGATAGAGATGCTACCACTGTGCAAGGAAGTCACAGGTTACGGAGAGAATCCTTAAATGATCTCAATTCATAGAGCATGATTACATAAGGGTGTGAACAGTCTGGTCGCTACCTTAATCGTCCTATTTTCATTCAGTGCAACATGCTACACTTCTGGCCAAGGAGTGTGAGTAGGTTGTCAGATAAAAACATGAACCAATTACGTCATTGTGTGCAAGTGAAAGAGGGAAATCAATTGACAACAGATCCAATCCCGGGGGCCAAATGCATGGTAAGGTCACTGCCGATCGTCATACACTCTAAATTACTAAACTTCAAACAACAATTGCACTTTGAGCACTGCAGCACATTGCTGATTATAGGGATTTTCTGAAATTTCCACAATTTTTTAAAAATGACATAATCAGTTCTCCAAACTTTTTCTCGGTAATTCATTCGTGAGTTTTGGTGCTTTTTTGTCGTTGGGATCATAACAGTTTGGTAGGTTGTGGTAATATAATAATCATGTTTACACGGACACTAACTCAAATTGCAACTTTATTCCCCCTAGATTTAAATAGTTAAATTCCACAGGTTAAATATCTTTACGCATATTTAAATTATGAAACTTTAGTAAATTTATTAACATTATAAAAATAATGCAACCTTGAAAGTAAGAATTTTAGACTGTTTTATCTGGCTTTCTTTAATTTGGATCTACACTTGATAATTAAAGAAAATGACACCCAAGTTACAATAACTACAAGAGGCAGCCAGATCAGCAGTGTACTTTCACACAATTCTAAGTACCTAAGCATATTTATCTTTAAAGAGCAGTTTGTTTGACAGCCAAATGTTACAAGGCCAGTCTTCCAAATATTTATAATGGCAATACAGATGTTAGCCATGTATGATAGTGTTGCTGTCTTGTTGGCTTTAATGTCTTTATGGTTTTAGAAAACTCTTTGAAATAGAAAGTAGAATTAAGATACAAGTCATAACTGACAGCTTCACAACAGGTTCCAGGATGTAAGTCTTACAAACTACAAGCAGCAATCTATACAACTTGTGAACACCAAGCCATGTGAACCTAATCCCAAACATTGTGAGACGTCTGTAATGTTCCAGTAGGATGTGGAGAATAGATTCCCTACCTAGAATCTCATGTTCATTTCTTATTTTGTTACTTGCATTTGATTTAATGTCATTATTTGTCAGATGTTTTTTCTGTAAAGTCTTAAATATAAAACATATATCAATACAGGGATTGGAATAATACATGAAAAAAGAAAACACGTAGTTGATATTGTATTGTCTTTCATCTGAAAAGGAAGGTGTGAGATTATTAATAATAGTGGAAGAATATTAAATAATATGAAAACTTTAATGCATATTTGCCACCAAGTGTAGCAAATGATATCTCCCTGTACATACAACACACTCTATTCTTCTGCTTAAACACACTGTACTAGAGTGAAGACACCAGTAATAATTTGTTGAAAAGACATTAGAAATACAAGTAACAGGGTTTGTGTCAGATAACCAAGGAAAAGGTGACAAATTGAAAGACAAGAGCAATTCCATCTGGATGTCCATTTGAAAATAAAATAAACAAAAAGAAGAAAAACCATAGCACAGGGTCCAAATGCAGACTTCATACAAATTTTTGATATTGTTGATTCACCATATGTAAAACATATGTCTGAGTAATTTTGATAAACTGCAAAGACTTCTGGTGAAAACTGTAGTATTTTAACAATAATACTTTCAGTTTTACTTCTAATGTCAGTGGGTACATTTACTTTGAATACAGCAACATCTTGGACATAGTAAAATAAAATTTGTAAGTATTTTGTACCACTGTCTTCTCCATCACCAGATTCTGTTTCTCTCTTTTCTTCTGATATTGTTTTGTGCTGAATTGAGGATTTAACACCAGTCTTATGTTTTGTCTTTACAGAGGGATGATATGGCAGTTTATTATCCTTAAACTGAATAAGTTGATTCTTATCACTGTCTTTTGTATTTGTTTGTTTGACTGTTAATTCTGAATTCTGTTTTGATGTTGCTTCTGGTTTAACCCTTCTAGGATTAAGCCTTAGTAGTATGGTGTCTTTCCTATTTGAAATGTCATCTGTTTCTACTTCAATGCCATATTCTTGTGTGGTGTTGTGTTTATTTTTAAAGTTGTCATTTCTTGCACTCAGTTCTTCATCTGTGCTGCTTAGAACCCTTTGGTCATATCTATTCATGCAATGAAAATAATTTTTAATGACTCGCAACAAAGATATTCCTATGAATGAAATATTTCTCTTCACAATCTGGAAGATCAGTAAGCCAAATCCATACATTAAAACTAGAACCAAGTACAAAAAGATAATAGTCATTGTATAACAGTTTTCATGGGGAATACATTTGGCTGAGAAAAGAGCCTCAGTCAAGTTGTTCTCACAGCTTCCACACAAGGTTCCAGTTTTTCCTGTGTTACAAGAATTAAATGTTTTACAAGTTTTATTGTCTGAGCAACAGTATTTATCAGGACATCTAACCATGGCGATGTTCTTTCCATTTGTATTCTTGAATCCATAGTAATCAGGAAGTGCATTTATGTGATGGTCACAATAAGCTCCAACAGGACATGGAATACAAATGACTTTGGACACATGAACTGATGAATTTAAAGATACCCAGTCTTTGGACTTTTCATTCAATATCATATATCCAGTATCAAAAGTGTAAAACTTCTTTGGGCAATTATATTCACATTTGTATAGTTTTGAACTTTCTGTTTTCACACCATGTAATGATTGAGGACACAATATTAGCACATTGTAAATTTCAGTACTTGCACCACTTATAGCAAAAATTGTTTTTGGTTTAATCACCGAAGTAATATGTGTTGTTATGTTGATCATTTTAACATAATGATGATATAGATGTGATGCATAATAAAGAATTCCTCCTTCTACACTGACTGAACTCATATTGAAAGTACAATTAATCATTTCCAGGTTAATGTTTGTAGACTGAACTACATTTCCAGCAGATTGGATATTTCCAATTATTATTGTATCTTCTATTAACATTCTGGAAATTGTGAAATTACATTCTCTAAAGAGGCATCCTAAAGTTTCTGCAATACTACTCAAACTTGGTATGTATATATTGACTATGTCCGTCCCTTCTATATGGATTGCACAACTACCAAACAGACAATTTTCACCATTTGTTTGTATGAATGATGTTTTCATAATAAATGGTAGAACTCCAATAAATTCGACACCAACATCTATGTTATTGTCAATGCTTATTAAAGAAGAATTTTCAATGAGAACACTTACAATACCTCCTTCCAAGTCTTTTTGTATGTAGTTATTTGACTATATTGGATGTAAATGTGTAGTGTTGTAGTTGATAGGAGTTGGTCAGAGAACTTATCATCAAATTTAAACTCATTACCAAATGAAACTGCAAAAAGTAATCCTACTATCTGACAATCAGTGATGTTAAATAGTCCTACGCCATCATTCATCATCACTGTAATAATAATAAATTTGCATAAATAATACTAGAAGCTGGCAAACTGTATGCACAATCAACTAGCATGTGAATACAGAATTAATATTACCTTCAAATGAAGATTCATTTGATGTTTTTTCAAGTCTGATAGAGTACTTATCAAAAGATGATTGCAGATCATTATTTTTATCATCAATTTCTAATATAGGGAATGTGTTTCCTTCCAGATTCATCAAAGTATTATTTTGTATTGTACAGTTGTACATAGTGAAGGAACCATGTATGTTAAACCAATTTACTGCGGAAATGGATACTTTTTCAAAAACAATAGAATTTGTGCTATTCGATGCATCCTTCACAAATATCCAATTGATGATCTCTTCTGAAATTAGAAAGCAATAAGATGATCATATGTTTGGCCGTGTATTTGTAATTTATCTATTTGTGATATGTTGGAGCTCACAGGTCTTTTACCTGAACAGCTAATATTGATTGTTGAGTAGAAAGCAGAACTGAGTTTGAAAGATATTCTACTCTCCACAATGCAACCCAAACCAAACCATGTTTCTCTAAATGTCCCTAATGTCACATTGATGGAGACATTTCCCTGAACCTCATCCAGTGACAATGAAGAAGATGTAACATAGATGTTAGCACCATCTGTTGCCCTGTCCAGAACTGTCTGTAGGTTTCTGCATGGTGCATATTCTGAGTGACAATCATTGGTATCTGAGCCATCATCTGATAAATACCAGATGTTGTCCTCTGAATCTGCAACTTTAACAATGAAACTATTTGTAAGAATGGAGGGTGTTGCTGAAAAATAATGAAATGCGCTTCTGCTGAACACAAACAACATACCTTCATCTTTCCTTTCTGCGCATGCTTCTTGCGCACGCGTCATCAGCAAAATAAAGAGCATGAAGGATGTCCACATGCGTGAGTTGGTTTCAATGTCTGATGTTAACAAAGTTGCGCTTCCAACTGAGACAGGCGCTAAAAAATAAAAGGTGAAATACATCTAACATACAATCAATTTACAATTATCTTTTTGGTAAATAAGCTTGTAATCCCTGGATTGGGTGGAACATGTAGATCACAGACAAATAATTACTATGTAATTACTGTTAATTAGCCATGTGATATTTTGTTGTTGTAATTAGCACCTAAATACTTTATTTTGCAATTGGAAAAACCCTGAAAATTACTCATGCCTTTCTGTTTTGCGCATTATTGAAATGAGGTTGTGGGTGGATCTAGTTTAGAAGCAAACACATTATTTTAGGCTATTAGAAAATTCAGAAATGGAAGGAAACAATGTAAAAAGTATTAATTTTTTCGACAATTTACAAAAAGACAGAGTTTATCCTATTTTTAATTTAATTTATCTAATTCAACTGATTAGACAACAAAGTGAAATGTATTTTTAAAAAATAACTTTTGTGAGGATTGAACCCTTAATGTACTGATCTACTTGTTAACTTTTACACCAAAGAGTACAAGTGTGAGTGAGAGACATAGAAAATCTTGCAAAACACTTCATTCATGCTTCACTGGCTCCAGTTGAATCTATTTAATGCATTCAATAAAGAAACCCTGCATGGCAACGGTTCCCAAGCTCTCGAATGACGTCATGACGCCAGATAATGACGTTAAATATGTGTACAAAAAATAGCACTATTTCATCACAAGGATCACTTAATTGTCGAATTTTTATTCGAGAGCTAATTAAACGAATCTAATACAAACTAAGAAAAACACGAAAAACCCGAGTTTTTGAAGGAATAAAAAGAATTATGATATTAAGTTTATTATATGATATGGATCCAATGTTAAATTCTCTATTTCTGGATCATGATAAATAGTTTATTTTGTACCAATTTGGTCAACCTTCAGACAGTTTGCCCTATACCTGACAAACAGTTTGTCATAGAGTCACATGGCTGCACAGCCTTCTCATTGGCTGCACAGTACAAACCAAAACAAAACAAATGGAAGTTCATATAACAAATCTACTATCTTGAGTTCTTCTGAGTGACAAAGATTTTGTCACCTTCAGGTGCAAGTGCTAGTTTGTAACATTCAAGGCTAAAGCCCTTCAGGTGACAAACATCACTTACACCATCAGTGACAATAATGATAATGGCTGTTTATTATTAATGCAAGAATATGTATATGAAGATGATAATTGCAAAAAGTACACTTTACCGTTACCTTTTACCATTATGAAATCATACTGACAGGTCGCATGGAATTTGGGTATGGTATTTCTGGGACACATTTGTACATTTAGGACATGAATAAACTACCGTCATTTATAATAAACAGCAAATGACGTGAGTTCTACGAAGAAATAAACAAATTTGAAGTAAATAAACTAACAATGCCCCTGAAGGAATTAATTATTATATTTCGCAACTCATGCTATTTTGTTTATTGTGACTGGTAATAAATGGCCAGGAAATAAACACATTCCAAGAAAATAAATAAATGGTCTGAAAATAAATGCATGGCTAGGAAATAAACACCATTAATATGTTCTTAATATAAATATTTATTAGGAAAAAATCCAATTCATCGAGCAAAAGCTTCCCTTTCAATCCCCCTTTCTGGTTAGGTCTGGTCTGGCCTGGCCAGAAAGTGTGGGATGGTTTTAATGCACTTGCATGTTTAATATTTATTGTCAAATGATATGTTAAATGGAAGAGTCATGGCAGCCATTTTGGTGAATTTTGGTAATGGCTGCGGCCCAAGATGGCTGACAACATGAAACTTGATCAATAGTGGAGGTTTCTGATAATTGACATCATGTAGGTTCAATTTCACACGTAAAACAATAATATTCTCTCACGTGGGAATAATCCCATATTTTGGTGAATAACCATCCATAAACTAAATTCACCATTCATCAGTTGTTGAATCAAAGTTTTGTTTAGAATTTACCAAAGATTTCATAAGGTTTGGGTGAAATGATATTGAATATATAGTAAATTTTTATCAAATATTTGGCAACATTTTATTTAACCATAAATTTTAATAGCACCATAAGTGAGTGAGTGATAAGTCAGTCGACATCTACTTGTTTTACCAAGTGTGCAAGATGCATGACATAGTCTATTTAGGAGACCAGCATGCAAACATAGAGAAGTCTTGACATCTTAGCATCAGACATTTCTGCCTAAAACTGGTGTCTCAATTAACTTTTTGTCAAAGTTTTGGCACCTGTTTTAGGGAAATTTTTGTTAACGGTTCACCGCCTGGAGAAACTTGCGCCATATCAAGAAGTACAAATTTGTGATATTTTAAAGTTAGTTGTGCACTGAAATTTTACCGTTATCTGTCTTTTAATAAAAAATATAAGTGAAAGAGTCAATTGAGTATGAGTATTAGGTATTACGACCTGTTCCCACTGACCGACCGATTTTTTGTTTCCGATTCCATTATTCTCTCCGATTTAATGGCTTGTATGTAATAGACTGAAGGTGTTCCCACTGATTCCGATTTTCTTTCCGATAAAAATAAGAATGGCTACAGCACCCATTTCTTTCCGATATCGGAAACTATTACATATATGTATACAGTGAAAATTACAAAAAAATTGGAAAGTTTCTGCATGTTATTATCGGAGAGAAAATAGTAATCAGAATGAAAATCGGTCGGTCAGTGGGAACAGGCCGTTATCCAGCTATGTGTTCTTTAAAAACAAAGTGTTACCTGTGGGTCTCCGGTGTATTCTGTTGAAATTGTCGTGGTGAAAGCTGTACATATTAGATTTCAGTATCAATAGACACTTCCATTTGCTTTGACGAAGCTAATTCTAAAGATTTAATACGTCGCCATTTTTGGCAACAATTTTATAATAAGTATTTGGAAAGATGTAAAATTAGCCAGGTCATGCGAAGTTCTAGAATAAAAGTTTTACAAATTTCGTGTACTGACTGATGTGTTTCTAAGTGATGGATGAAGTTTGGTTCAATGAAAGAACTTATGATTGCACTTGACGACACTTGACGACCTTTTTAATTTTTAGATAAGCTCGTAACATGTGGGAATGATGTGAAATTATCTCCAGATTACCTGTCGAATTGACATTCAGAAGCAAAATATCACCAGTTACAAATACGAAAATTTGTGAAAATATCTATCATAGACCTTAAAAGGAGACTAAATGATAGCAAAATCTGTATTTGAGATAATTGGAATTCATTCAACAACCTGTACTTGATGAACTTCACTTTGATACGTGTAAGAAATAGCACTTTTCTGTTGAGTGAAAGATTATGAAAGCAAAACTGTATGGGATGAAATGGGGAAACTATCATGTTCAATTTAAACTCTCCCTAAAATTAAACGAACAACAATGTATGGATTCCTTGAATGCAATAACTTATTAACGGAAACATTCTGAAAGATTTTAAAGCAGTACAATATGGGGGTTGGGGTTGCCTCTCACATGTATTAATCAATATCATTAATTTCTTTCTTTCTAAGATCTTAATTTCTTGAAAAACTACAACAATATTAATTTTCCAATCTGTGCACTTTTTTCTATTTCACATCAAGCAATATCAAAAGTCCCAGCAGATTTTCAAGTGAAAAGATTAACCTTTAGGAAAACTAATTCTGTCAAAGATACCCGAAACGAAAACTAATTGTGTAATACAACACAAAGATTGGCATTTCATGCAAGAGCTTAATATCAAACATGGAATTTGAACTGAAACTTTAATCTTGATAAGTTAACCCACGTGCTTTATACCTGACATTATATAACATGCCCCACCTAGGCTTCTTTCAGAGTTCACAACAAGTATAGATTAATCGCACATCGGAAAACTAAAAAGTTCGTATTTAAGCACACAAAAGACATTCTGAAAATTATTTCTTATGTCAAATGTCCTTGAAATTATCGCAAAAAATCTCCAAAATAAAAAAAAGCTGGATTAAACATGTTTTAAAGAGTTTTAAAAGAAATATAAAAAGAACTACACATGAGCAGCCTGCAGTCGAACATCAGCTCCGAACCGGAGAACTTTGTATCTGAGGACAGATCATGTTTACTTGCATGAAACTCGATAATTGGGATCAGTTTGAGCTTTAGTAAGGAAAATATCTGCAGTCAATATTTCAGCTTCTAAAGTATCGAACATATATTAAACATTGACACAGATTATGCTATTGTCAAAACTGTGGTAGTCTTTCAGTAGAACTATTTGGAACAAGATATGTACTGGATGACAATGGCGTTTTATCTCATAGTTTTATTTCACAGAATGTTTGTGGACTGATCATGTTTGCTGTTAACCCTGACCAAAGTTTGCCTATCGGGTGTAACGCCAGAGTGAACGTTTCTTTCTAGCTTCTTCTGTCTCCCTCACATACGCGCAAATGCACTATGAATTAGCTCGTAGTAGTGGTGGTGTAAATATGAAATTACAATAACTTAAAATATGAAGATATTGTCCCAAACGATAGGAAGACATGAAAGTGTTTACACATGTTGGCCTATGTGTTAACTTGCGCCTAAACTTGGCCCCGAAACCTCTGCCCCATGTCAAAAAATCAGGAGTTTATCTATTCTCAACAAGATAGGTAGGCTTCAGTGAAACTAAAATGTAGTCATCTGAGACAATGACTCAAAGATTTTGCAACTTGATAAAACACTTTTATGGATATGAAATACAACATTTTCACTTTCATATGTTAAGCTCTCTCTACTGTCTTGTGAAGTTCTATTTTGGACATCACCTTTCTATAGTAATTAATTCCTTAACAGTGAATATCTACGAGCGGTTCGGTGAAAATGAAGAGAAAACAAGATGAAACGCCTGTGAGCCATCAATCATAATTTATATTAGGGATTAAGTTCATGTACATCAATTGTATAGTCTGTGCTTAATAAAAGTGTTGGTTGGTTTTCTAATGTAACGGCCACCGTACGTATAATACCCCTCGTCAAAGATAGATCACTTTACCCCACTCATGATCCACCACTTTATTCAGAGCAACAGCACTGCATGC
>JBCAUG010681104.1:0-13668 GCA_038406175.1 Haplosyllis leylae | reverse complement strand
CTCACACAAATGTACATTAAGAAATTTAAAGAAATAGTACCAGGAAAAGTGGGAGAATGCATATTTGACAGTTAAAATGCAAGAGCTTCCAGGGCCCTTAGGTGGGCCCTGGACCCCAGCCAATACGTGCTCGCTTCGCTCACCTGACTCCACTGTGCGACATCGGCAAAATCTCTGAAGAAATTTCTGGGGCCCCCCCTTGACCAAATCCTGGATCCGCTACTGCGACTCCGCTCCGCTATGTCGGCAAAATTTCGGGAAAAAATTTTTGGCCCCCCCCCGAACCGATCCTGGATCCGCTGCTGGTAATTGCCTCAATATTTACGTATTAATGATATAGTTGGAATATTTCGTGGCCATGTCAGTACTCAACTTCAAATCGAAGTAGTGAATACGCCTCGGTATTTATTTCCAGCTGTAGTGGAGCCAGCCAAGCTCAGCCAATTTTAATAGTAGATGTCAATATAATGGAAGCTCCATTTCAAATATATTCCTAATAACACAGCAATAAACAAGTGAGAAGTGTTTCTCATTAACATGTTTTATTAACTAGCCTCTTCGCCACAGAGAAAAGTAATTGAGTTTTTCTGTTCTTGCTCAATTAAATTTGTCATATTTGTCAAACATTTTGAAATGCTGATAATTTTTAGTATGGAATACAGGTATAACATAGTACCTGTGTTTTATTTTCAATAAATACCTGTGCACCTATTGCAATATACTAGAATGAAATACATACTTGTATTACAAATTTGAAGCACCAGGAGCAAAACAATTTTTCAAATTTAACAAAATTGTTTCTCACTTTTAAAAAGGAAAACACCAATTGTTAATGCACGAGATTAATTCCGGTGATTTCCCGTAGATGATATTGTAATCGTGCCATGCAAATTTTATGGTCGGTGGGAATATTTTTCGTTCAGTTCAGTATTTGAAGAACAACCAAAAATTCTCAAACACAACCATAAAAAATGATTTACAAACAAGTCAGAATCGGATGTTTTTCCGTCGGGGTAGAAAGGCGAATTATCCATTTCCCGCAAACCTACTCCTTGCCAAAAGAGAAAAAGGCCATTTTCCAAATAAAACAAGTAGAATGTACAGGAGCAGATACATATTGCGATTCTTTGTAAACCTTGAATCAAAATATGGATCACGGAATGAAAAATACTGGTGGTCGTGTTACAAAGCTTTAAGTTGACTTATCAACCTGCAATAATTTGACAAATATATCTTAGTTAAGTTGATACACTGTAAGTTTCAACACTCCTGAATTCGATAAGACTCTAGAAGAAAAATACCCATCCTAGTTCCAAAACAAGAAAGTCCTCCTGTGTGACCGCAAGAGGCATACCGCCCGCGATGTAGCATCACTCACTTTCCTGTCCCGGGGGGGGGGGTAACTCCTGTCCTGTCTTGGGGGTATCCTCTGTCCTATCCAGGGGGAGGGGTACCCCCTGTCTGCAGTGATGTCCTGTACGGGGACAGGACCTGGGACCTGTGGACCTGAGGCTAGGGTACCTCCTCCCATTGACAGACAGACACATGTGAAAACAGTCCCTTCCCGTCATACTATATATACATACGCGGGCGGTAATAACGATATTTGATATTCTTTATATGCATAGCTTCACACCACGAAACAAAAGCTGATAGAAAAGTGATTGTTGTGGAGACTCCCATCGGTGGTTCAGCTGTAATGATAAGTGACAGCAGGCAGACTGGAGTGATGTCTCCCTCGGTGAAGCTTGATTACCTCGGCTCCCCCAGTCCCTCCGTCCCGTACAGACCGCCTCAAGTGAGGACGCACTTCCTGTAATGTCAATAATGATCAACAGTGTATTGGTGGCAAAAGTAGCTATTGTGAGATTTTGATAAGCAATTTTTGACAACTGCATAGCAGATCGCAAAACTTTTGCAGCCAAATCCACAGGAACAATATATATAACTAAAATATATAATATAAAATGTTGTGCTACATTTGACTTTCATATTTAAACTTCATATCATATGAATAAATTGTCACTGAAAGAGAAAGAGAATATTTTTGTGTCTATTGGTTGGTCTGTTCAGATCAAAGACTTTTATAAGCCTCCTCTACCTAATCCCAATGCCTTAGATTTGATTATTAATTTGGCTTTGTCTGACTCTGGGCTGCTTCTTCACTCTCATTGTAAATTATTTATGGTTTTGAGCAACAACTCAAAAGTCACCCCATCTATGACTTTTCGTTAATTGATATTATTTCATGAACTTTTTAGAGTAATTTTAGTCACAAGATCTCGACGAGTGGAGTTACTTATCTTCCCACAGTGTCCATTTGCATTTTGTTAGATTCCAAAATTCCAAAACCAAAATATGTTTGATTTTTAGACCCCCTCCCCCAAATCCCAACTAGATTTTTATCTCTGCAGAATTGGCTTGATACGCATTGTGTGTACATCTTCTAACTAAAGATCCACAATACTGGAAATTCACATCACAGGGAAATGTTTTTCCGTTCAATTTAGTTTCAAACACTGTAGATATTTTTGTCCGTGTAATGTGAGTGACCTCTCAGAGACTCCAATACATATGGGAAATTGAATAGTTCGAACATTACCCCACAGAAATTGACTGCAGAAATTGACTTACGCTAGACAGCCCACGTGTTTATACGCCTTCCTCCAGAAGTGGTGTTAAGGATTTTGCTGTGATGCCTTGTGGACCTAAAAGCCTTCCGGTGGGAGGCTCACCGCCCCAGCTCCCCGTTCCTTCAGACGTTCGGGAAGGGGACAGAGCCAGGAAGGGTGGGAGTGGCATCTCATTCCTGATTGATTCTTCCTGGCTCGATCCTTCCTCGGAGAGGGCATTCTGGATAGGTTCCTGGTGCATCATGAGGTAAGGACCCCTTGTTCATAAAATCACAGACACGACTGAAAACATTACCTTCCCTCGTACTACGTACGGGGGCAATAATATGAATTTACCATGAGGACTTTGTGGAAATTCTATTGTTTTCGAATTGCTATTGATATTATTACGCCCTGGACAGTAAGGACACAACCAAATTTTCCGCATCAAAAAGTTATGTCCCAAGGGACGTGTGCTGAAACCACAATAACAACCAGATTGTTCAGGAAGTCTATTCAATTGGGTGAGCACTTCTTGTTTAAGTCATGTTCAAGAGAATTGAGAGGACTGAGCTTTCATGTCCGGCACGAGACAAAAATCTATCTTAAGCACGACTGTGGACCATGAGACACATAATAAACTTAATTAGAATCTTTTCTATATCTCGATATTGGTGTTTCTCAGGTCAAAGAGGAATTTAAATTCAGGTGAAGAGAAATACACTGTTTCACTATATTTCTTGAAGACCACACCTACACCAGATAGTACAGGCTTAAATTTGTGCGTATTTCAATGGGCGTACCTGATCCTCTTATTTCGCCTGGAAATTGCTAAAACGGGGGTAAACAATGGGTTCAATTGTTTTTTTACTCTGAATTAAAAAATGTGAACAAAGCAGTACTCTGCGTTTGTTGGGTGTAATAAACCTACACTTGTCTGTCATGTTTATTTTTATCTTTTAAGGTATCACGTGACTCAAAACACAGCAATGACATTCTATATTCCCACACAGGGATTAAGTATGCACGCATATGTGCACAACAATAACTTCTTGACATTTACGAGAACAATTACATAACTATGAGTTTCCGCATATATCCTCGGATGTGGTGGACAATGCAGAAATATTGTGCTCTTCATGAGCTCCATTGGCAGTTTTCAATGTAGCACTTATTCAGTGCATCATCCAGGGTTCTCAAGGAAGGACAGTAAGTCTTATTTCATTAGATACCAATTGTGTTAATCGCAGTCTTTTCATTTTGTACTAGGTTTGGTTTGTTCAAAATTTCCCCCAGAACAATAGGCACACTAGTCAGTGTTTCCGGATGACTTCACAGAAAAATGAAATAATTGAAATAGAAATCTTATCTCTAGAGAACCATAAAACAGTAAAAGCCCATAATTAAAATACATTTTTGAAAAAGCCACTGCACTTTGGTGCTAGTATATATTTCATTGTATTTTTATGTCCCATCCAGTGAAAATGAATGTAGATTTATGTTAAATAACAATGAATATTTGATAAAAAGAACAATAAAAAGGTGGGTGATATTAATACCTGTCATGAGTTTAATAGAGTGATATCTTCATGTTCCCTGAAAGCATTAAGATATTTTACCTGATCTCATGGTTTACAATATTCCCCTGAGGGAAGTATAAATTTCCTATTGTGTGCATGTTGTGCATTATTTAAAAATCCTTTGTAAAAGGGAATGCTTGCAGATCAAATACAATCCTATTACAAGCTCTGTTGGAGACTGAAAAAATACTGGTTCTGGTTAGTTCTTGCTTTGAATGTATGAGGACAGACATGTAGTATCGAAATGTGATTAGGACCATGCAATCATTGTCCATGATATAAACCATGTTATTAGTCTACTATTTTCCGTTTGAAAAGATTATGCTAAAACTTTATTATTGGTTTAAGTCTGAAATCAAAAAAATGTTTTATTGCATGATAGTTAGGAAGAACTAAGTTGGCTATGGTAAACAGGTTAGCATCGAAGCAAGATATTACGGAAATCATTTGAATGGGCTGAATCGGGCACACCTTTTTTCTATTAGATTTTTGCAAAAATGAAATCTACATTTCGTTGAGACCTCTTCAACAAAATCGCCTTTAAAAAAATTTAGCCATTTTCATTTGATCTGCAATCTTTTCTTCTCGCAATAATATATACGCAAACAGCACGCCTGCAAAAGAGTCAACCAAGGTATGATGGAATGTACGATGTATGATATTGCCGAATTGGGTCACCATACACTAAGACATAAATAATTAAGTTTAAACGTCATAGTTAAAACGGATAATTAGTCCATCAATCAGAAAAAATGACATTAATGTCTCATCTGTGCAGCTTCAATGTTGATATTTGATATGACAGCTTCAAAGTAGGTAGTGCAATACCAAGTAAAGAGATGTCCGCCTGCAGCGATAAAAGAGTTTGTGCTTGTTGCTCGCGGTGTGAGCTTAATGATAAAACTTAAATCTGGTAATTAATTAATCTGTCTACTTGTGAAATATCAATGGCAGTAAAGTTTGAAACCACTACCTAGTTTAATTGCATTACTGGTTAGACGCTTGGTGTTCCTATCATTCATAACAAGACAGTTTTCCTTACAAGGCAATACCAACCACGACCCCCTATCCTTACCTTGCTAGACCAGACCTAGTTTGGGATAAGGTCACCTGATCAGGGTACCCCTCCCTCCGGGCCAGACCTGTGGTCAGGCTACCCCCCTTCCCACTCCCAGGCAGGAACAGGACAGGATAACCCCCCCCCCACCCACCCCCCTGGCAGGACCACGATAGGATGTACCTTCCTTGTACGTGGTCGGTAAAAGAAGAAAATTTTGTCATTGATTTTGACATGTTATCCTCGCATTGAATACTTCCCCAGGGAACTTTTCAACAGAAATACATACATTAGATATACAATAATGGCGTTAGTAAGTCTCATGAAACAGATTCCGGCATCAATGTGTGCCTTAGCATTTCCCCAGAATTTACTTATCGGACTTTTCGGTAAAATGTCAACTTTTGGAAGCTCTTCTGGGAAAAAAGTCAAAAGTGAAGCAACTAAAGTGTTACGCCAGAACCTATCTTTCATGAAACCGGTCAACTGTAGATGGTAACCTGATAACTTGACCTACATCCTGAAGTCCGCCTATATTTGGAAATACCCACAATTATCCAAGTGATAATTCTTTTCCCAGTAGGGTTTCAACGAGAAAGTGAAACTTGTCTAACAGCTGATTCTGATTCCAATTTTAACACACAAAACCTTACTAAGACATTCCGGAATCTTTGTGTGTTGTTACAATTTGGAAAGAAATGATTTTCTTGAGAACATGTATCGCTTTTCGTCTTTACAATTTGCATCAATTATCAGGGCCATTAAATTGTTGGTGCAATCTGCCACTCTTTGCATCGTCGCAAAGTACATTCTTTTCATATTGAGATTGAAGGCGCTCAATGAATTTGAACAATTCAAAAATGTAAATCATTAAACAGAAAATATGCATGCTATTAAAGAATTTCGATGAAGCAATGGCTAAATTTAGATTTGCTATTCTCCTTTCTTGGATAGCGCCACAGTTCCCGTCTATCTTGTGAGAAATACCTTAAGAACGTTTGGGGAATTTCTTCCCGTTGGAGCCAATTGTTTCCTCAGATAATCTAAGACACATGTCCGACTACTTGCATGACCATCATGGTTTGGTACCACAACCAAAGTTGATGCCTTAGGCAGAGAAATGTCTTGAAATGTAGCAGGCTGTGTCTGGTATGACTGATATCGTCAGTCGATTTTGCCCCGTGTACTGATTAAATCTGCCTCCTGATATTACCACTTCAAGAAACATGTTTTGTATTGGTTCAAGGCTTAATGTTTGATGTACGAGGTCTTAGTTACCATGTATTAGAGATGTATTTCGTTATTTTTGTGACGCAACTTCATGAAAAATATGTGATAATTTGGATTGATTTAGCGTCTGAAACCCTTTGGACTTAACACTACCAAAGGATATGAACATTTTTTCTAAAATCAAATAGAATGTTTCATTCCTGTCTGAATATTTGAAACAAATTTACAAAAACGTTTCCACGTACTGTGAACATTCTGTCAACTTTCTGTCAGTGTCTGGACTTCCCCGGCATTGGTTTAAGGAACCATCATGAAAGTTAGCTCAGACTATATTAGAATATAGAATGGCCCAGCTTTGAAACATAGAAGCTGACATTACTGACACTACTTGGGTTTTTATTTACAGAAATGTTCACACTGGTCCGAGACAGGGAAGGGAACAAGGATCTGAACAAAATGTATATAGTGATTTATGTCCCATTGAGTCCACATTTTGACTTTATGAATTAATTATAGCTTGATATGTGATGGATCAAGAACTGAAGACTTGGTTCGTGTACCATGTGTAACTGGTACATATTAACATGTGTATGACACCCTGAGCAAAGTCCAGAAAATACGTGTAATTTTGGCAAGTTCAGAAAATTCTGACCAAAGATTTTTAATGGTCATCTATGAGAATTTTAAAATATTTTTTTGTTTAGCTCAACTTTTTTACTAGAATAAGAAAATCAAAATATTTCCATATAGGTCGAATCTCCTTAGTATCAGAAATAAGTATCTACCATCAAATACTTAGTACAACTAAAGGTTTCTTCCAGAAACTTCAAAACTAAAAAAAAAAATTCCCATAGACAACCATTATAAAACTTTGGTCCGAATTTTCTGAACTTGCCGCAATAACACGTATTTTCTGGACTTTGCTCAGGGTGTGTAACCACCTGTTATAGGTGCAGTGCACAATAAGTTCACGACAAGAAATCATATAGTTATGGTTCCACATACGGGGAACCTTTTGTTGTTGCCGGGAGCTTCTTGGGATAGCATGCTTTTTGCCCGAAAACTGAGAAAATTTTTAGCAGGGAAAAACTTGGAAGTGTTCCAAGTCAGGCGCAGAACCATCTTGAGCCGAGGGCGCCTCGTTTTAATTTTGATCTTGGTGAGAAAGAATGACCAGTAAGTTAGGCAGGAAGGGTATGGTATGCTTCTTGCACCAACAGAATTGACAAAATTATATTTCATTATATTTCTCAGATTGTATCAAAAAGCTTTTTCGTCTCATCATGAGTATATATTATGGAGCAAGTTTGTGTTACAAAGTACACACTAAATGGAATGATGTGACAGTGCCGTTCTATCGCACAGGCTTTGAAATACTCTGAAAAAATCATTTTTGCAACCGAATGATCTGTAAAGACAACTAGGAAGTAATGACGGATAGAAACCGTAAAAGTAACTATCATTTGTTGAAGTACTTGATGTAGAGCAATAGCTTTCTTTTTCAAAAGCTTTTATAAGAAGTAGTCCTTTGTGCTGAATGAACTAAAAGCCTTCAGTATTGCTTTCAATTTCCTACAAAGGAAGAAGTTGACTAAGTCTGAGCAATATGTGTACTTGAAGAAAGTGTCGTTGAACAATAAGAAATCATACAAGTTTTGATGAGGTGAATCCGTACATTTACCCGGAATTAATATTTTTCACACATTAACGATAGAATCTATCACATCAAGAGCACCACCAGACATTCAATCACTGTCCCTAATCATCTTATTTTTTAGTTTCATTTTGTTAATCCGGTGAAAATATGTGTTTTAATGTGTGAAAGATTGCTGATAAATTGTACCAGATAAATGTATTTTCTCATTCTACGTACATATATTTCATTTCAAGACACATTTTGTGACACAAAAGTTTACAGGCACCACTCAACGTCACACACTTTCTCCATTAGGAAAGTGCATTAGAATTTGACATCTATATTGAGTATGTGGCGCAATTGGTAATAGTATATATGGCTTTTTAGTAAACGTGAAGTCGGGAGGAAAATAAATTACCACACGAGCTAGCTTAGGTATCTACCATCGTTCTCCATTCATTTCTCTTAGATAATTGAGTGATATTCGCAGTGCAAGGTGAATTTTGCTAGTTCTGACGTTGCGTTACTTCTCAAGGGAAGAGAATTATTTATATGCAATTGCCTGGTCATAATTCAGAAGTGATGTACTTTCCATGGTGTAGTGTTGCCGACATTAGAATTTGTGAAGTGTTGCTTGTTTAGCAAATTGGGGTAAAAAGTGATACTGCTACAAAACTTCACAAATCAATCGGCTTTCTCTATCTTACCGACTTCATCAGGTCATACAAAAAATAATATCTCTTGCGTAGTGATTGCCGTAGAGTAACTGCCAACGCCACCGAACTGACGCATGTAAAATGGATTAATAAATATCTATTATTTCGACCTCACATAAGCGTTGAGTAAACAATATAGCATCTCTGGCAGCCATATCTTTTGTGATAATTGAACTCAGAACCAGTTAATCAGGAATTCAAGTTTTTCATTCAATTATTAGACAGGATTTCCCAGAGGGGGCGCCAACCCTAATGGTGGGTGCCAACCTACTATTTGACAAATTTTTTTCCGAAAACTGCATGAAATTGAAGAAATTTTGGCTATGGAGGGAGGGGGCGCAATACTTTGAATGGTCATATCTCACTGGTTAGCGCTAAAGACAATTTAGATCTATATTCCATCTATGTAGACAAAAATCCCTTGCATAGCAAACTCAATTTTCCACGTGCTTCATCCAAGGCAACGCCAAGTTTTCAGGGTGTCTTTTGAGGAAGGCTTGTGGAGAAACCGATTTAACAGTAACGGAATTCAGGTTAAGTAACATATTTTTCTCCAGATAGCTGTCTGTGAAGATTGCTTCAATGGACTTTACTTCAACAAGCAAAAATCATTTTCTATATAAATTTTTCTTCGACGAAATCTGATATCATTTAACCGAGATTTTAAAAGGTTTCATTGTACGTTCACCACACAAGATCGCAGGCGAAAAGACAGCTGCTTTGATTTTGAAGAAACAAGTAATTTAGTTCTGAAGGAGAACGTAGATCTAATTAATATTTAATTAAAGTGGAACTGACGACGCTTAAGTCGGTATTATTTCACAAGGAAGAAGAGAGCGTGCATGCGATGGAAAATGGGAAAATATTCTTCTGTTGCATTAAAAACGGGTATTTTACTCCCTTCTTTCTTGTAATGTAGAGGCAGCTCTCAAGCAAAAACCCAGGAAGTCGTACATTAGTGAGTCAATTCGTATTACATAATAACAACACCGTTTGCATGATGAACATATTTTTTAAAGCATTCATGACAACTTCTCATCTAAAGTTTATATTATCAATCATCCTACTTCCGTTATTCTAGTTGCTGGGCTTCATTTATTAGACAGTTTTCCGATTAGATTATAGATATACCCCTTTCTAAAAACACATTGAAGTAAAGAGCAATTATTCAATTGAAAGCGTTAATCATTTTAATTTTACCGTAGTTCTGGAAAGCACAGTGGCCAAATACCATATCAAATATTCATCCAGACAAATTGCATGTAGCTACTATGTTCCTCTTCATTTTGAGCCTGCTTTACAAAAATAACTAAGGGAAAGGGAGAAACACCACACTCAGTGCGTCAGTGAATAGAATGGCTATTGTTGACAAATCTGTCCCAAATCTGATCTCTTTCACAAAAATTATTTCAGGTAGGATACCTTTATAGAATTTAGCTGTTAAAGTTGGAATTTTGGAAGTAAAAGTATGAATACAACAAACTAAACTTATGTCATCTGAAGGAATAGATTAGCAGGAGTTCTGAACAATCAAAAGAATCTTCTATAATGAAAGAAAATACTTTAATGCAGTAAAGATTTACATTTCAGAAGGTTTTCACATCTGTGAACGCAGATAACCGAGTTGTGATAACACAGATAGGAAGCAAGCTTACGGAGTGTGAATGTTGCACGAGATAATGTGAGATTTTGCGTGATTCCCCAAGGAGTGACTGATCTGCCAGATAGTAAGAGATATTTGTCAAGCCTGGAATCAACCGATTTCACTTCCAAGAGTTTTAAAGTATTTGATGATTATTAAGAATACAGTTAGTTTATGAAGTAAAAGACTTCTCAAAAACGCGAATATCGGTTTTACAGTCCAACAACTAAGCTAAGACAACTATTGGAGCTAAATTTGAGCAGCTATGCAATCATTATCCCGAAATAATCGAAATGGTAAGCTTAGTGTCTTTTTAAAGATGGTAACTTAATCTATCATAGAAAAGCTTCTTTTTGAGGAAGGGAGGTAAAGTTCACCTGCTTACTTGTTTTAATAAAATGTCAGCGTTAGTACAAACACAAATGGTCAGACACTTGCACTAAAAACCAGCTAGAACACACCAATTGTTGGCTTTTTTGTTCAATTTGTAAAAAACTAATAAAATCATTTTCAACCTCAGGACACCAAACGTTAATGTCCTTCACGAATCTGCCGATGGGAGTTCTAATATCTTTATGCAGGAAGCGAACTTCTTTAACTTGATGGGCCCAAGTTGGGAAAATTACCATTGGTCCACACGACTACCCGCTTTGTCCATTAGTGTGTTTGGACAATCTCTCGGTCTCTGTATGCAAAGATATATTAGAGGGATATGAGAACATCTTTTATGTCTGTGTATAATTACTGACCGTATTGTTGCACTGTCATGTGCAGATCGGTCGGGTGATAATGTAGGAACTCTCTGTCGCTATCATGCGATGATAAGTAACAAAACGTTGACCTCAGTATCAACTAGCTGAGACCTGTCCTCTGGACAGATTTTCTATTATTACCCATGTCTTTGGTATTCATCTTTGCCGTGTTTGTTCCCCATTTACAGGGAGATAATTGGAAGAATCACGAAGGAATCATTTTAGGAATAATATATTTAAAACTGTTTAACTCGTAGAACACGCCATTTCTAACAAATTTGAAAAACTGTGAAAATTCCAGATTCAATCCACAGCCTTTTACCAAGCTGTCACACGTCATTCTTAATTCACGATAGTAACTCAAACCCATCAATGAAAGTGACATGTAATTGTTTGCTTGATGCAAAAGCTGAGGCATAGGTTAGAGCTGTGATGTGAAACGCAGGAAGTTACTCCAAGAATCTACAGTAACAATAAGATTTTATTCCACCAAGACTTAGCCTATTTGACTCCAGGTAAAACAAATAGCTAACTTAAATAGTTTCCATAAACGTTTAATGAGGGAAAGGTAAATGGTAGTAAGAAAGGAAATATTAGGGAGGAGGTGGGCTCAAGTTTGATATCAAAATGAGCAGAAATCTGCTGACAATTCGATGTTAGATTTCAAAGTCCTCTATTTCTTTTCAATGATATTTTGCTGAAATTCTAACTGAAGTTTTGTTGACACTTCTAGTAAAAATCCTTTGGAGAACATAGATTTCGACTCAACGTTTGTAACCAATGTATCAGCATTTCTGAATCCAAGAACACTAGCCACTCTGAACCACGGATGTGTTCCGAATGTGAGTGGCAGCACACATATACTTCCGTGCTCTGAACACAAATCTGCTATGCAACTGATAAGTTGTACAAATTAAGAATGACTGAAACAAATACGAGAGTTCAGGATTTTCTAAAATGTCATTGTATGAGCATTTAACAAGTGAACCATTAAAGAAATCTAAAAACAAATTTACGGAATTCTCCTGATCATTTAGCCTTTTGTCGACATGGCATCTCGCTGCATTAACTGAGTGTAATGTGTTAAATGAGTAAGTGAACAAGGTCAGTCATCTTGACCCTAAAGCAATTATTTTCCCATTAAGACGAGTATCTATTATGCTTTGCTCCTAGGGTTATGCACATGTAGCTTCACAAGCATTGTAGTGTCCTACGTCAGTTACGCAGAATGCCAATCTGAAGTGACAAGGCTGAAAAATCTATTGTTTATATATATTGCTTAAATGTTTCTGTTTCCCGGTGATAACGACGAACAAAGCGGCCGGTACTTAAGCTTTTGTCCTATTCTTAGAGATAACTGATTCAATTACAAAATATTTGGGTATCCTGGTCTCCAGAAAAGAAATATTTCACAAGTACATTAGGTGTGCTCATAGAAAACCCCCATTGACATAACGTCTTCTAGAAGAAAACTTTCCTTTGCAGCTGTATTTGGGACCAGTGCTTACAATAGTATGCGTTGGTTTTGAAAGATGTCATGTCGATAGTATCGATATTCACTTGCCAATTTATCAAAAGTGCTTGACGTCTTATATGTTCCAAAATCAATACGGGTATCACCTTTACATATGTTGTCCTTGAGCCCACATTCAGCAGCATTTAGTTGTTACATACCTATAAGGCAAATGGTATCATAATGGAAATGTACCAGCTACTCAAATCAATCGATCTGTCTATCTATCTATAAATATCATCCATAGATATGATATCCGGATTGTAACCGTCGAGCCTAGGCCTCTCGCAGTTATAAACCAACTGATGCAAGACACCAGTTTTTGGCAGAAATGCCAGAAGCTAAGGGTGTCATGACTTCTCTGCATTGGCACACTGGTCTCCAAAACAGACCCTGTCATGCACACTGCATGCTTGGTAAAACAAGCAGTGTGGACATTCTGCACTCTCTTTTGAGAGATATTCTTGTTACCCTATGGACCTTACATGGAGCATCATCCAATGTGGGTTGGCACTGTCAGATCCTGGGTGGCTTTGCCTAGAGTCCATGATGACTTTAGACAGACCCTTACCCAATGCAGGAACTGCCAGAGTGGATCAAAGGATGTGCCCTGGAATGGTTGTAAACCTCTTGGATCATATATACATGTGATCTCAAGGACTCAATAACATTTTTGGGGTGTATAACTGCTGAGCCAAAGGCCCCTTGCAGTTATGAACCAACTGATGCAAGACATTAGTTTTTGGCTGAAATGCCAGAAGCTAAGGTGCCATAACTAGTCTCCAGAACAGCCAATGTCATGCACACTGCACGCTTGGTAAAACAAGCAGTCTGGACATTCCGCACTCTCTGTAGTGTTATGTGGTTCGAATGCATGTCCACACGGACAGGCGAAATTCGTACACCAGTGATGTTCTATTTATAGAGGCA
>JBCAUG010680993.1:0-13669 GCA_038406175.1 Haplosyllis leylae | reverse complement strand
GGCAGACATCACCAGAAGTCCAAAACAGGGGTATCAGTGGCCCCACAAAAGGGACTTATGTCCCCCAAAAATTTTTTAAAAAAAGAAAATAGTTGCATAACACAGGGAGGATATTAGACAATAGAATCTATTCATAACATTGGATCTGTCAATCATATTTGTACTGGTTCACACCATAGTCTCCAAGATTGCTTCAAGCAACCTATCATATAGGTAAGCTTGATTAGCAAATATACAGGTCAATTACAATTTAAGTACAAGTAAACACATTCATAGCAATGTCAAGGACTTATCAATACTGCATGCCATAGTAACTATGGTATGTGTCTATAAATAGAACCACCATGCAGTACGAATTTTGCCTGTCCATACAAATATGCATTCGATCAAATAACAGGATCACACAGGTGAGAAAGCACACAAGCAAGGCATCCACTGTTGCTTTGAAACCGGGAACCGTTCCATCCCCCAGGGACGTAGCGGTTCTGCAAGGACCGCTTAGTCCCGTGGGGACAAGCGGTCGAGTCACTAGTCACAGAGACAGAGGTCGCTGCACTAGCATATAGCGGTTATAAGCGCTCGCCACAGAGCGCTCCTCCTACTTCATTGTGCACATGCGTGAAGCATTATAAAACATCAGGACCACGTGCGACCACTGCAGACAGCGAGCGAATGGGTGGGTAACCAGGTGGGCGCTATATGCTAGTGCGGCGACCTCTGTCTCTGTGACTAGTGACTCAACCGCTTGTCCCCATGGGACTAAGCGGTCCTTGTGGAACCGCTATGTCCCTGGGGGACGGAACGGTTCCCGAATCACTACGTCCCTGGGACAGAGGTCACTTCGCACAGCAATATAGCGGTTACTTTGTCGGCTTCACGCATAAGCTAGTGTACTAAACTCTCTGGTGTCTTGTGGTGTTTTAACAGCTGATTTGGATATGGATCGTTATATAATACTGTCTGTTGAAGTTGCAGGATGTCAGACCTTGTTCATCATTGCATTCCATTGCAATTAGTGAGTATGCTATTCATTTCTTTAATCCTTTCCGCAAGTAGACAGATCCTTTCCGCAAAGTAGACAGAAACTGTTTTCAGATGTACCTTTTATTCTCAAAAATATATGTCTAAATGATTCCCCTTTAATATTATGGTATCCCATATACGGTATTTTCAAGTGAAAAGATCGTGTATTTACATAATGTGTCGTATAACAGGAGTCGTTGGTACTTATTAATTTCAAGTGAATTATTTCCGACCGTGAGGGTCTATTTGAACACATTAATTATCTCCCGGTGTTATTACTGGCTAGTGCTCTGTGAATTGTTTCCGCACACATTAATTATCTCCCAGTGTTATTACTGGCTAGTGCTCTTATTGAGCCTATGTTCTATTTTGATTATACATATGTACTACCGACTTATTTTTCCCATGTAACTCTATTACCATTACATAAGTTCTTATGGAACCTACCTTTGTCACGGTTATGTACCATTTATCATTACACCTGTTCTTATTGAACCTACCAGTTTTTGCCATTACTATGTCTCATGCAGTTTTGTGGGTACAGTCCCTGTTCTACTTTTGCAGTTAACCTGCCTATTTCTTTTTCTAGAGTACATACGAGCTTTTACCTCTATTTGCAGTTAATCTGCCTACTCTTTGTAAATGAAGTGCACTACACATTTTTCTATCCATTCATTTTCATGCTCTATTTACATTAACCACTTTCCTCTCTTGTGTGTTGGCTGGAATCATAGCTTTACAATACATTTCGGTACTTTTCCCATTAATCGCCAATTTTTGATAATTTACAATATTCTCGAGTTACTTTATTATACTGCACTATGTATTTAACAATGTCTTCCCATGATAGTTGTATTTTACGAAAGTTCATTTTATGCTGTACTGTGTGGTTATCTTCTCTTCTCATGGTTTGTGGTGATTCAGGTGGATGAGCTTGTCTTTAATTCATCAATGCAGGCTGGTCCGTAGGTGGTGTTGTTCTTTGATGTTGCGAGGGCCATTCTCCCCTCCCTGCTGTGCCAGACTCTAATCACTGTGCACAGCGGATGTCGCACTCTCGTTTAAAGGAGAAAAGAATAGCCCTGAAAGTATACAAGTGTGGATGGTTTAAACATTTGCCAAAAGTTATTTCCAAGTGCACATATATTGTGCTGTGTCGTCCCCGGTACTGTACAGATTACTCTGTGTGATTTCGTTCGTGCGTTGCATTGCTACTGAACCTCTCTCAAATTTTGATCTGGCTTTCTTTTCTTGAGTAATGTCTGCCTGAAATTTCTGCTGCAAATCGGCCTTTACCAGCCCTTCTAATGCTTCAACATTTACCAAATTTCTAGTCTTGAAGTTAGTCTGTCTAGTGTACATATTTTCATTTCCCCTCATAATGAATATTTTATAATTGGTTTTGCCATCTGCTGTAATGGTAGGTACAATAGCTTTCAATTTTTCAGAGAAATCATGAGGAAGATTGCTAATGTCTCCTTTGGTAATTTTTACTTGAACTGGGTTTTTCTCTGTGTTTTGTTCATTTTCCAGCATACCGGTATCAAAAATGTTCTTGTCCAAATCTGTGCCAGCCAATATCTCATCTACGTCCTGCCAAAATTTGTCAGAGTTTTTGATGTCTAAATTTGATGGGAGTATATCTGTACCTACCATTTGGTTTTGTGAATCACGGTCTAGTTGGGCCCTCTCCTTCATCAGAGGAGTGTTCTCTATTGCGTCTGTTTCTGTGCTCTTTAATATATTTATCAAATTCGGGTGCATTTGTTCTGCTCTTTTTTCTGCAGCCGCATACGCAGTTGATATCTCGTTGGGCCAAGATAATTGCACGCCTGAGAACTTTGGGCCATCCGACGGCATTATTGGGTTGGGGAGAAGAGAATCTAGTCGAGGTCTCCCCCTGGGAGGAGCCTTCTATCTCATTTTGGTCATCAGAATATCTGGGCCCGGAGCTTTCTGGATGGTGCTCCCCAGTATTTGGATTGTGCCCCCCAGTATTTTGGTTTTTGGCCGGTGTAACAAGTGGAAAAATACCCCTGTGTGGAAAATACCCCCCTTATTTACGGGCGCACAAGAAATTTACGGGATCCACCATTTAGTTTAGCATAGATTTACGGGTGCACAAAATATTTACGGGCGCACAAAGGGGGTATTTTTCCACACAAGTTCTCGTAATTATATTGTGTGGAAAAATACCCCCCATTTTCTGAGCCCGTAAATATTTTGTGCGCCCGTAAATCTATGCTAAACTTAATGGTGGATCCCATAAATTTCT
This sequence comes from Haplosyllis leylae, assembly GCA_038406175.1. Classification (NCBI taxonomy): domain Eukaryota; kingdom Metazoa; phylum Annelida; class Polychaeta; order Phyllodocida; family Syllidae; genus Haplosyllis; species Haplosyllis leylae. Next base: position 10,371 of record JBCAUG010680993.1, on the reverse strand, counting down.
TGTGCGCCCGTAAATAAGGGGGTATTTTTCCACACGGGGGGTATTTTTCCACCTGCTACACCGGTACTGTTATGTCACAGAGTAAAGAACAATGTAGGTTTACGAACCAGGAAGTTCTTTGCTCTGATTTGGAGATCAGTCAGTTCTCTTCTCATCGCAGCCCACTACAAGATACATAAAAGAATAGTATCAATATTTAAAACAAAGGCAACGTTAGAAAAGTAAGACGGCTTGTTCAAAATTTTATTGTAAATTCGGTCGTGCAGCAATTGGCCAGAAAAAGACTTATTTTTTGTCTTTACTACACCTTTTGAAAAATTGTGAAGAATATCTCTTCTCTCCTGATACCCAAACCGTTGGCCAAAGTTGAAATCCACACACAACTTTTCAAAAAAAAGTTTGTACGCGTAAGCGCGTAATGAACATTGAAGTGGCCAGGAGATTGCAGCATTGAAAAGAAATTGTGATACATTGCAAGTCAAAATATTATTCTAAAGAAATAAAAAATTGTAAATAATGCCACCATCATAGGCTTTACAGCACCATTAACTTTTGTAAAGCAAAATTCCATGGTAATGTTTCTTTGCTACCTTTGAGATCAACGGTAGTTTTGTTGGACTTTTCGAAATATTCAGTAAAAACTCGTACGATATTTTGAACTTCTCATTCAAAGTTATATGCTGTCTTACAGGGTGTCAAACGCCTTACATAAAGCTGGACTTTCACAGTTATGTAAATGAGCCAGAGGTCGTTAAACTTCGTCTTCGTCTGATAATAAATTTAAGTAGACATGTACAAAAAACTCAAGGCACCACCATTATCAGATTTATGGGTTTTGTTCCCCTCTCTGCATCTACGTAACTTTGCACCACATATTACGTGTAAAGGTTCTGTCACATGTCGTAAATGCGACATCGTAAGTGAAAAAAAGTGTCATTTTTGTTGATGCTTGCTTTCTGGTTTGAAAGAAACCGTTTGTGACGCATCCATTGACGATATGACCGTTGGATTTGATTTCGTTTAATGTGAACAGTTCGTAAGAAGACACGATAATCTTCACGCATTGATAGTTTTCCGTGTGGAAGACCACTTTTCGCTGAAGCGAAAACTAAAAAAACCATAAATTATTCTTGACAGCAAATAAGATTGTCCGAAGGAATTTACCCAGGCAGAAAGCATGATATAGTGTTTTAATGGGAGTTCAACTGAGACTGTTCGCAATAGCCTCTGGTGCAAGAAATATCGGGAAGAAACTTACTTCCACACAATTTTTTGTCTTTCTTTGAAAAAAGAAATACACTAGTCTGCTTCTTTGAAAAGCACTACGCACACATGCATTCAGATTTGTGTCTCTGGTGCCTTTACTTTCTACGAAGTTCCCCGGGGGGTCCGGGGAGTGAGGTCGCATGCATATGTAAATCACCCAGGAAGGACTGTGCGAAATATTATGTCGCCACTTGATTGTTTTGCACATGTTTGAAAAATTGGACTGTCTAGTTTTTCACGATATGCATTTCTGTCAGATTACCTGACAGATCTAAAGTTACACAGAACAAAATAAATTTTGTCAAAAATTGCCCCCAGTGGGGTTTGAACCCACAACCTCCAGATCGTCACTTTAATGCTCTGCCAACTGAGCTAAGTCACTATTTGATTGTCTGTGTGAATCATTAAGGCCTTTCAAAGTCATGCTCTATTGATTCTAGACATGAACACAGTCCAACATGTGAAGTGGTGCATGAAACAAAGAAAGCTCACTTCAGAAATCTCCTGCCCAACAGATTTCTACCTATCTCAGTTGGTAGAGCATCAGAGTGATGATCAGGTCTGGGTTCAAACCTCACTGAGGGCAATATTTGACGAAATTTATTTTGTTCTGTGTAACTTTGCATCTGTCAGATTATCTGACAGAAATGCATCAGATTTCCTTATCGTGAAAAACCTGTGTGACAGGCAAACAGTGCGTTTCTCTCCAGCCGAAAGTCTCAATGACGCATTCATGGATTTGCATTAGACTAGGTCATTGTGGTTTCTAATTTGCAGACTTTATGGATTCTCGTTGACACAGAATTTATTTTTTAAGATTTCCTTACGTGCATGATATTGGCAATGTTCTTGCAGTGCGTATGAGAAACTTCAAACTTGCATTTCTGGTTATCAGTCGCAAGTTGCATGTACAACAAAGCCGAAATCTTATTCGAAAACGTCTTGAAAGAAAACTTTCAAGATCACTCTTCTCCGAATCGTGATGTATTGAATGGGATAAAACGTCTCATAAACGTCTCCAAAACTGCTCAAAAGTAAATAACCCGGTTCCTCCCCTCTGCCCCCCCTCCCCCACACACACCTTAAACAGACACACAGTTAAAGAGGACGACAAAACTGATACGTTAGAAACTTAACGTTTCAAATAATAGCAAGAATAGTTTTGAATTGTCTGCTTCCTCACTGGTTTCGTCTCGAATAAATAAGCCAAATTTTAATCATTTCAAGGATTTCTTTATGCGTTTGTACCGAATTTCATGACTCTGCAAACATGTTCTTATCTGGTTTCGGGTCAATGTCCGATTTAGTTGAGCGCTCAGCTCACCTCAGTGAACGTGGTCAAGGCTCCCTGAACACCAGCGACAATTGCGTTGTGTTACCAAAACGCCAGAGATTGTGCAAATAAAAATCAAGATTTCGACAGAAAGTTGTCTGCCATACACGGTATAGTACTGAATATATGAATTGGTATCACAGCAGTTATCTTTGAAAAAAAAAACTGGTCTTATTTTGAGCAAATTAGATTTTGCAAATCCTGACAATTTTGGTAAATTCTTATGTTCAACAAACTAGATACTTTTAAGCTTATCCCAAGAAATGCATTCAATCTTCCATGAACCTTTTTTAACTAAAATGGTGACGGGCATAATCTACATGCACATGAATAAGCGGCACTTGTTTGCATTTGACGCCAAGGTAGGGTTCAATACGTGGAAAACTCTCCAATTATGTATTCATACCCTTTTTAAGTAAAAATGTGTAAACTACATGTACTAATATTGCAAACGTCAGATTTCAGATTTGCTTTCCGCGAATGTTAAACACACACAATGCAGCACAAATATTGTGTATCCGATATTTTGATAGATCCTTGCGCAGAGTTTGAAACTTTTTTCACACGCGCTGTAACGTTTTGCTTTGTTCGACTTAAAGACGCGAATGACTGAATTGAAGGCTGTTCACAGAAATTCTATCAAGTATAGAAGTGAAAATGTTACTTTGAAAAGGGGGGGTCCCAACTTTTGGTCAGTTCAAATCTGATGAAATTTCAAAAAGCCTTTATAAGCGCTCTGGACTCTGTTTTTGCAGGTGGGGGGGGGGTTAATAAAAGCAACATGCGCTTACCCCGGTTGGCTGTGACTCCTCCTTCTCTTCCAGGAGTTCTTTTTTCAGTAGAGAAAGAAGCTCTTCCTTCAGCGTCCGGTGCTCGTGGGCGGCTGGTGCCGCCATTGCAACAGCAAAGAAGCAACTGATGATCAATACGGCCTTCATGGTCAGTTAAATTGTCAGCTTTGCTTTTGAAAAAGAAAACAAAGGTTGACAAAAGATTTCAATCATAGAAAACACAATCTTTGATTTCTCAACTGAAGAACAATGTGAAATGTGTTTCAGAAACTATTGTAAAACAGTATAACAGCATTCTTGTGAATTTAATACTTTCAATGATGAAGTTGCACTATACGCACAGAATGAACTTCTCCTTGAAGAGCAACGCCAAAAATGATTCGAAAGCAATTTATGCGTAAAATGAAAATTCATGTTCAAACATTAGCATGCAATACGTTTAATACTTGCATCTGTAATTTTAATATCCTTATAATTTGGCGAACGAAAAACCATTGTAATTATACTTTTGCTTATGCAAACAATGGAATACTTATTACTTAAGTCCATGACAGGTACTTTTGCCTTATTCTTATTAAATTTGAAGTAAACATTTTGTTTTCAAAAAAACTTTCATCGTGTTTCTCAGAAAAAAAGTTTACACAGAAAGTTCTTTTGACTATTTTCTTAACAATGCAATGCAGACTTAACAATTTGCATGTTATTTTTTAAATCGGTGAAATTATAATGGAATGAATTTACAGCTTACCTTTCTTCTTCCAAAAGTTTCCAAGTGCTTGCGGAGAGTTGCGTGTTCCTTGTGCCAGGGTTGCGCACGGGGGTCGCATTTATAGTGCGTGGTCGGGAGTTTGGTAGGTATACCCGGTGACATGGCACAAAAAGTAGGCGGTATTCACCATGTAAATTACCAAATGTGCAATGCTTGACATGCACCTGAGTAGGTAAGCCACCTCCGAGCTACAGATTTCCAAGGAAAAGTTGTGGTTGGAAGTTCGTGTAACTGAATTGCACATATTTTCTATTGCCAATATTTCTCACTAATTTAGGACTATTTTGAGTTTAGCGAGAAGTGAACCAATTGGTCAGCACGATTTTAGATATTTAGACTTTTTTCTCGAAAAAAATTTAAGTCAAGTACGAAAACATTAGGGGGCAAAATATCCAACGGTTTCGGTTTGTAACCAAGGAAACTGGTTCAAACTGTCTCAGAATGATTCACATTTATTCTTGATATTGTATCTTTTCTTTGTTTCAAGGCCAAAATTCCATAATTCTCTTTTTTTCTTTTCCAACAGGAGACAGAGAAATTTATATGCATACCTTTTATTTATCTGCAGTAAAATACTTTCTTTGTTTCTATCAACGATAAATTTTACAAGAATCCCTCCCCCGATGATCACATTGTCAATGAGTAAAGAAGAAACCTACTGTTAGACGCTCATGACCCAAATATTTTGAGGTAAAATGTAAGAAAATTATTCACCGAAATAGGAAGCAAATGTTATCTTGCATCTATGCGATAAATTATATTCAGAAAATACCGGGGTTTTGTTGAAAATAATACATATTTGGCGCAAGTGGCCATAGCAGGATTAAAACAACGCAAGGTTTGTTCAAAACGTCTCCGATAGTAAATGCACGGTTTCATGAGTGACATGAGGAAAATCCGAACAGTAATATCACCCCAAGAATAGATCCAACACACATAATTTCCAAGAATAGTACGAAGAATTGGTGTATAAATTTTGACATGAATTAGAGTTAAAATCAGGATCGTATCCAAAAAATAATGATTGATTGTCCTGCTGTATGAATACGCTGAAAGCAAACCAGCAATTTACTGGGATTGCCTTTTTTTATTGGCTGCTCAGTCGGATTTAAACTATAACGCTATAAGATATAAATCCAATTATTTAGTTAAAGAACTTCTTGTCCCATTGTTGCTTGGGTGAATGATATGACATTGCAAAGTATACAAGTCAAGAAGTTTGAGTAGAATATCACTGACCACCACACAAAAGCAGCACAATAATTTTATTGATGCAGAACTCATTTCTGTGAAATCCTATCGTCTCGTTCAAAGTGAACTATTCATATTTATGACAAAGGTATCCTAGACGATGTACTGACCCAACTTTTGACATTGAACCCTTGTGGACGTAAATTGGCAGTATCATAAATTGAAGACAGGGCTGGAAACTGTCCTCAACTTCTACGGCTTCAGAATGTTTCTATCAAGTGATTTTAAAAATGTAAATAAATATGTCAATAATGGCTCCATTTACATTGGTCACTCTCATGTCAGTACCAATTAGTCATTTCTGTTTTCGGTTCGTCGACTTAGGGTTGACCTGGCATGGACTGTGTACGGTGGTGAACATGATTCGTGTCTCGATTGATTAATTTACCTAAGACAGCAGTGTGTTTGGTTTTACAACTGAAGTTGTTTTAAATTTAATTCTGTCCAATTGTATGAAAACTACACGGTCACTTTGGACACTGTTGCATGCAATCAGTTACAAATTTTCATTGATATGTACATAATGTCCGCTTTCAGTGGCGGATCTAAAGGGGGTTGCTCGGGACGCCCCGGGTCCAATTTATTTCATTTTGACGCAGTTTTCGTTACAAAATTGGCAAAATAATAGGTTGGCGCTCCACCTTGGGGGTTGGTGCCCCCGTCTGGGAAATCCTAGATCCGCCACCGGCTTTGAGCGTTGGAGACAGGAAGAGACTACTGGAAATGTAAACATTTGTGGAAACAAGCACAACCCTCGACAGTTTCTATTTGGACTTATTTTTGCGAAAGATACAAATCTGCCATCTTTAAATTAAAATTTGGTTTTAACATATTCATCAGATGGTGTTTGGTTCAGGAAAAGCAAGGTGTGAGTCCTGACCGGACAAGTCCTAGTTCCGACTTCGAGATCACAGAGGATGAGAATAAGGTACAATATTGGCAGAATTGGGGACAAAACTGAGTTTCATTCTCTGCGGATTTTGTTCTCCTCTGTAATTCTATTGGGGGATCTGAGAGGAGTGGTATGAGGGCCATGCAAGTCCTCGTTCAAACAACAATAAGTCATAGCACGGAAGTTAGCCTTTTGCAAAGTTATTTAGCAACAGTTTACTTCAACAATCACAGATATTAATATTAGTTAGTGTAAAACTTACACACAGGTGACTCGTGCACGAATGTTATGCATCAACGTTACACACAAATGTCACACATCAATGTTATGCATGAATGTTATGCATTAAATGTTACGCACAAATGTTGAAATAAACATCGGGGGAGGGGGGCTCGGAAAAACTTGAAATTGCATTTTGGGTGCAGGGGACCTTTGGTGACCATCTTTCACTAGTTGTCATCTTATTAGCCATCTTGGATGGCAGCCATTACCAGAAATCATGAAAATGGCAATATAACTCATAGAGTCAACATAGAGACTTGCAACAAAAACCAAAACCCACTAAGTTTGGGTCAATCTTTAATTTTGACATTATATCGGCCATCACAACTTTTAAAAATACCAAAAGGTTTTTGATAAAATAACCATCATCTAATTCTTGGTAAGAAGTTACTCAAATGATGTCATCATACATGGTGCTTTTATGATATCATGATCAAGAAGGGTAATATGACATCGTATCAAATGAGTTTTTTTCATGTTATTTACAATATCTGCTGCACAACAAGTAATATTCTTAACAGGTGAGACAAATGTAGAAGTTTAATTTGATAAATGTGTTATTTTTATTTAGATGTAAGGACTAATTCGTCACAAATAGCCAGAGTATCACTTGCTAACAATCCCTGACACCCTTAAGACTCTCAGTCCCCCCACATCTTTACACCCCCTATCCAGTTTTCATCACTAGCAATTATCGCCAAATGTGGCCACCCAGTTAGCCAAAGACCATTGTTGTACCAACATTGTTTGAGGTGTTAAGCTAGTAATGGGGTACAACCTATCATGGACAAGTGTAGTTGGACTCATTGGATTACATTCGACAGACCAAAGTGAAACAAAGTCAGTGAAATTAATTTACTCTACAGGGAGGACATAAATGTGATGCTGAAGCAAAACGTTGACGTATCTGACACATCTACACATAACATCTTGGATGAATAATTAGCAAATACTGAAATTGGTGTGGCACCGGGTGGCAAAAGATGAAAATTAGGAATTTGTAAAACGGTCTGTTTTGAAATAAATACATATTTACATCAAATCAAACAAATCAAGTATGCATACAATTTCCGAGCTTGAAAACATAAATTTAGGCATGTGAAGATTATTCGGCAGAAGAAAAGCGGGAATTTCAATGAGCTAACACCAGCTCCATGACCCCGAGTCGACTTACTGATCTGTGAGAATTCCTATACGTTGTACTGACCTAGCTTTCGACACTGAGCCTGTGTGGACGTAAATTCACATGAGATAAGAATGTAGATATTTCGGTACATTTAGTTCATTTAAGTTACTTTATTATATAAATGGTTTTAAAAATGTAAACATATCTATCCACTATCTTACATTGGTCAGTAGCTGGATCAAGACTAGTTCCCTTTCCCCCAACCCCACATCTGCGGTTGTTAATGTGTCTGTTAGGTATTCATTTTTGTTCATGGCATTTTTGTACAAAATTGGCATCGAGGGTTTATGAAACGTTTCAGTAAAAAATAAAGTTGTCTGCAGCGGAAATTGAATTCACTACACTGACCAACACTGGTTAAGAAGTCTGTTGCCTGTCCAACTCTGCCAACCAGAACAGGAGATCTTCAAACTGACCTCTACACCAGTGATGGTCAGTGTTTTTCAATTCTTACTGAAGGTAAGCTTATGTTTTGCTGGAACTTTTTAAAACTCACAAAAATGCCAGAAATGTCGGGTGTGTGTTATTTAGGAGCACATATCGAGTACATTGAATCAATTTGACAAATAAACTGAAAAGAGGAATGCTCAGCTGTTTTCTGTCCTGACCATTTGAGTACAATACACTCTAGCAAGACCTAACAGGTATGCGCGTTCATTTTTACAGTGAGATTTCCATTTGCTAGTAAAGTACTCTCATGAGTAGGGTTTACTTTTAAACCCGAAAAGCGTGGAAACTAGCTCAGCCAACGAAATTAAGTTTACTAATAGAACTAATTGAGGTTTAACTGAACTAACAAGGGTAGTAAAAGTGAGGGAATGGGGCATATTTTTCGGCTTCCCAGATTACGAATCCTGTGTGGATACACTTGAACAAGATGTGTGGGATACACTTGTGGGATAACCAGACAGGCACAAAGAAAAAGACGAAAAGACAGAAAGGCAGAGAGACCAAAAGGAAAACATAATTTGAATATCCTAATTGTGACTGAACATTTCTTATTTTCGATGAAATGCAGATTCTGAAGAAATCATCATGCCGTACAGTTCTGCTCTGATGGATTTGTGTGAAGGCCAGGTACATAGCTTACAAAATATCCATTGACATGCGCTCACAAGTACCATACTTAACCACGGAATTATTAGGGAGAATTATTATGAAGGGTTGTTCAAATATGTCGAAATATAAGCCTTTTAGTACTTCGTTTCTGGTGTGTCATAACTTAAAAAAATAAATTTCAAATCACCTATCACAATAATACATCGCTTTAACATTACAAAGTAAAATCCGTTAAAAAGTTTACAAATTCCACGGATTTGTTTATTTTTAATTATTTCTCGTCACGAACCTCTTTTAAGTATAAAAACGCATTGCGTGCCTTTCAATGTTCTACATTTTAATATTGAATGCCATTTGTTTCAAGAGGGCATGATATGGTTTTTTTTGGATTATAGAGATGTTTTCATACGAAATTCCGCACGAAAGATATCTCGTAACAAAGCCCCATGATCACCAACAGTTTTCAATTGTAGCATTGTTTAATTTTAGGCCTGACAGGTTTTTTTCTCAAATTTCTTATTATTTACATAATAACTCCGAATGGCAAGTAATTGAACCTGATTCTCGATTTTTACACGTCTTTCAATGTTGATATGATCAACATTTTGCTTTGATGTACATGACATAAATGTAACTGAAATGTTACCCTTGATTTAAAATTTAATCTGGCTCTGTGCACAAATTTGCAGCCTAATTTGCACTAATTTTTGAGACTGCATAAATGTTCCGTTTTGGTCCGTCTTAAGTCTGTTTAGTGTTAAGTCACGAGTTATGCTGAGCATTTTCAACGGAGATTTGTAACGAAGTATTTTAATCAAAAATGGCCAAATTTTGGAAATTTGGGCATTATTTCCTGAGAGCAATGTGCACAAATTTCTGAATTTTACTGAAATTCACGTGGTATTTCAGAGAAGTTTGTAAAACTGTACGGCGAATCCTGGATGAATTCTGATCTTGTCTCCAACTTTTGTAAAGGGTCTTTCCAACTTTTCATTGTTAGCTTTTCTATTGTCAATTTACTAAATATTCCGTGGTTTATAGTGCCTATTTGTGAAAACCACGAAGTATTCCTATTGCATTCCTAGTAACACTTGTCATGAATACAGGCCTCGGAGTTGGAGAAAGGGAAAAGAGAAATTAGGTCCAGCAAATTGCTTTGCTGTGATTCGTTCTGGAGAATAACACTATTTCTTGCTGGCATAGGAACAGTTTTAGAAACAATGTGAAAGAATTGTAATCATTCATTCGCAATGGAAAGCAATGGGGCAAAATTGTAATTTTATATTCAAAAGATACAACTCTGGAAATTTTATGGAAATACGAGCCGTGTTTACAACATAGTTGTGTACGGTAAATGGCGATGGTAAAAAGCAAACGCTTTCACAAAAATGAACCAAAGTTTCTACCGAATGTAACGTTCATTCATAATGCTTAGCTATTTATGCTTTTAGTTCAGTGAGGCTACTGTAAGGGAAATAATGAGGAACACCTTTTAAAACAATGCCTGCCTATAATAATTAAGCTAGCTAAGATAAAACAGTA
>JBCAUG010680882.1:0-13669 GCA_038406175.1 Haplosyllis leylae | reverse complement strand
TGCTAACCACTTTTTTACCTTCAATAAAATATTTTTCCAGGTTTTATGTACTTTTTCCATGATTTTTATTATTTTTTTGCAAAATTCCATGATTTTTCCAGGTTTTCCAGGTGTACTCTCATTTTTCAAGGTTTTCCAGGTGATGTGGGAACCCTGATAATAGGAGAGTGACAGTCTCGCTGCAATAGACGCTATTACAGGTCTGTTTTCGAGCAGCGCAGTGAGGTGGCCAGTTGCACTTGGGGCTTCACAATAGTTTATGTTGCAAATTACTGTATCTCACTACTTCCTAACTGTAATAAGCATAGAAAGCATTAACTAGCCTTAACGTAGAAACATAACAGTTGCATTGCTTACATTTGTTTCCATTATCAACAGATTCGAACACCGACAGTATAAGAGGTTACTTGAAAATATTTAAGAGAGTGCAACACGTTCAAATGTGAAAAGTTGTAAAGCAGTGCTCTGATAGGGCAGTGTCAGCAGAAGTTAAGATCACATCCCACAAAGAGAAAGTAACGTTTCAAACCAACCAGACTCCCGCCGCAGAACCTTTCACTCTGGGAAGAGCACTCTGTTAAGTAAATCTTAACCCCAGACTGAAACTTTCACGAAATTTCATTAGAGTTGAAGAAACATCATTCTATACTATTTTTGAGCATATAAAAAAATACTAGTCATACAATTAGATTATGATTTTAACTGAACTTAAGAAATAGAGCAAAAAGCGACAACTAAATCTGAGCAACAGTCATTTGTTCAAAACATTAGTGTTGAAGCCTTGCTAACTTTCAACCACGTATAATCATCAAAAGTGCATGCACTGTTTTACATTTACACGAGGTGATCATACATTCCAACGTAACAATTTCTAAGAATCATCTACAAAGAGAGAATCACCTTATAGTTATCTTATTTACTGATCATGCATTTGTCCACTTTATCGAAGAACCCGAACTGGAGAAGAATTTACTTGAAATTTTAACGGTAAGACAAAGTCTTACGATTTTCCGAGACAACAAAATTAATAACAACTGAATGAAAAATGTACATAGTAACGCTTAATGAACAAACACAAGATTTCAAGTGTCAAATAAATTAAACAAATGTCAAAGTCGACTGTACATAACAAAACAGACAGGAATAATACAAAATGTGATCTGACTGGTTGGAATGTACGGTGTATGAAGCACCGGACCATTGAGGTTTCAGTACCCATACTCACCCCATCTCCTGACCACTCCACGCCGTGGATACTCACTTCATCCATTCCAATGCCTCCACCACCTTTATCGTACGATACACTGTCGAGGGAGTCGCGGCGAATCTGTCTATCTCTGGACGACGATCGTTTCCTTCTGTGTTCGTAACTTTTCTCCATATCACTGCCTAAAACGTCGGCTATTTTGGTGGTTCTGACTACATCCTGTCATAGCAAGCACCGAACCATAACAACTTGTACTATCAAACAATAATTCTGACTTTCGCAAGGAACGGTCATTATAAAAATAGCCGGAACTTAAAATGCGAACACGGAATTATCCACAATACAGAAGACACTGACATGCAGTCAATTACGATTATGAAATAAATAATGGTGAATTGCATAAAATATTAACGAACAAATCCTGTTCCACTGTCGATATAGCACTCTGACTTATCCTTTTGTGGTTTCTTCTTCTATTTTTACAGTTCTTCAATAAACATTTATGTATTTCTTTCTCTTTCACCTTTCCCGCAAACACAAAGTTACATTCACAACAATCTCTTGCCAGAATACCTACGTTTATATTTTTCCTGGAGCGCATGGCACACTCCTCAAGTGTCTCAGCAGCCTCAAACTTGCCTTGCCGCCTGTACAGAGCACCCAAATTCTTTAGTGTGGTTGTCACTGTTGGACTGCAATTCAAATAAGAAGGATTTTTAGATCATAATCACCGGAAAAATGATAGCACCCAAATTGTTGGCCATTGAATTTATAGATGTCTCACAGATCATTTCCTATCAGATCACTTTTCTGTGGACTGTTTTTCTTTGACAGGAGTATATTTGCGACAGTCAGTCTTAACATACACCAAAGGTGATGATTCATGGCGCGCCCATTCAAAACTGTGTGGTCTTAAATTTAGTGTGTAACACGTTCATACTTTAATTTCAGGTCTTACAATTAACGAGATAAATGTTGCTTTCTTAAAAATAATTGCTCACTAGTGTTCCAATTCAACTTTCGTTGCTTCCCTGAAAAGCAAAATTTGCAAACAATGTCGTTTTCCATCACAAGGAAGAAAGTATGAACGCTACAAAGGTATTTACGATTTTTACCGCCCGCCATCCGAAGGATGGGGGGAAGGTAATAGTTTCAGTCGTGTTTGTCAGTTCACAGGTATGGGGTACCCCCCGGCCAGGACTGGGGTACCCCCTCCCCCGGTACAAGTCAGTGTACAAGTCACATGGGGTACCCCCCCGGTACAAGTCAGGGATAGGTCAGCTACGCGGCGGGCGGTATGCCTCTTGCGTTCACGCAGGAGGACTTTCTTGTTCTTGGGATTTTTACTCCTTGGCGGATTCTATGAATAGAATATGAAGAGAAATCCCACCTATCAACTTTTGCAGCTTTATGCCAGCCTCCATACTCTCCGTATGGTACATTATCCTTGTATTTTCCCTGTAATAAGAAAGAGAACAAGATTGAGTTTGTGTATGAAAAACATTTGAACACTTCACTTTTGATCGATGCAAGAAAGTTCATATTGGATGTGATGATAAACAAGAAAGTGTTTTATTTTTTTTCAATACTCAGTTTTAACCAACTACTAAAACGTGACCAGTGTCCTGCAAAACCATCAAATAAATTTAAATTGAGAAAACAGTGCAATGGCATGAAGCGTCCACAATACAGCAAGAAAAGCATATAAAACTTTTGCCTAAAAGAAGAGTTTTTCCCTTTGTTCGGTGGCCTTCTAATTTGGAGGGTAAATGTATTAGATTCATCACACACTATCAAACAATCAGTTGTATTATTATATTTCTCTAAGAAAAAGACCTAGAGGTTGTTGTCCTTATTCGAGATCTTAAAAGCAAAACATTGAAAATAAAATGTCTGCAAGAATATATTTACCATCTCATTTCCATGCAAATTTGACTGTAAGTAAGACATTGTCGTGTTAAATGCCTTCTCCTTTGACACTTTTTGCATCAATTTTTTACAGCAGAGTAAGATCAACTTATACCATAATGGACCCATGATTTTCAGAGTATTACATTAACCATATTATAACGCATCCTTACCTTATTTTCTTCCCTTTCTTCAGCTTGCATCCAAATAGGTTTGTTATCACCTGAAACGTGAAATAAAATTTATACTCGGTCTTCCTTGTAAATTTTACTACCATTTTCGATAAGCGAATCTTATAATGTACATTCTCTGCCTCGTAAATAACTAAATTACCAACGAGTCTCGAATACCACACTGCATAATTGACCACAAAGCTAAATGTTTTTACCATCGACTTTGCCAAATTCTTTTTCGTGTGCACGAGTTAGCACCTCTTTGTACAAGGTCTCTGCCTGCTTGTACTTTCCCTGCTTCAGATAAGCTGACGCCTGAAAAATTAAGAAAAAATTGTCAATTTAATTTTTATTAAAACTTTACACCTAATTTTTTCTTCAGGATTTCATACTGTTGATGATTAGGGACGATAGCAAAATTACACAACTAGATATTATCGTTATAAAATCCAGTGAAACCAAATCTTATGGTGGTATTTGTAAGCAATAAAACGAATTTCTCATGACATGTATTGCATCAATATAATATTGCAGGGTGGGACCATTAGCTTTCTAGACATTGAAAGTAAAAAATAAAAAAGAAAGCGGTGAGGAAAACTTAACACTAACATGGCAAAACAGCAGCTAAAGCATCTGCATGATATACATGAATTTGAAATTTAATTTCCATTGTAAATAGACGAGAATCTATCCGTTTAATATTCATTTATCCTCGTGTTTAACACTGAAGCAATAGAGCCATTAATTAATGTATCCAATCCCATGCAGTTAAATCGCAAAATAAATCTGTGCTTATAATTTACAAAATAGTGCATTTACAACTATTATTTTCATTACTGCGCTGTGATATCGATTATTCTATCTACACGTAGTTTCTGTCTGCGAATCTAACCTTACCAGGTTATTTTTTGTTTTGGCTACATTAGGGTCATCAGGCCCTAGTCTTTTCATGTAGATCTCTAACGCCCTGATGTAATACCTCTCCACCTGGAAAAATAGCAACTCAATCCTAAAGCAAAAACTCAAACAGTAAATAAAGGTATATCACGATGCGTTATTCAAAACATGCTGCTTGCCATGTTCTGAACTGAAAAACAAGGCAAGTAAAACACGAAGAAAAGCACCCATACCATGAAGAGAACGTTTCTTACATGAATACACGAACAGAGCTTTTCTTATTTAAAACAAATATTTTTTTGAAAAGAACATTCAGAATGACAGCATAGACTTATCTGTCTACCCAGGCTAAATCGAGTAGCCAATGAATTAAGTAATCTTCCAAGTTTGTAAGAAATGATGAAATCATGGTATGAGTTATCCATCCATGCTGCAAACACACATAAAGCGTCCATGTCCAGCCATCTCGATTTCGAATCGAGGCGCCACTGTTCGTTTTGGCCTTCTTTTCTTACCAGGTTGTTTTTAGTCTTGGCGACATTCGGATCGTCTGGCCCCAGTTTATTCTCATATATCTCTAAAGCTCTTTGGTAGTACTGCTCAACCTAGATGTGACTAATCTCGTTAAGTGGCATCAAACCGTGAACGTTATGTGAAATACCAGCATAATTATTATTGTGGCGCTATTGTTTAATCTAGGTCAGAATATGGCCATCTTTGTTTGCATGTTCGACTTTCGAGAAAGTTAAATTATTTCTCTTTGGCAGTTTGGACTACTGTTCGTCCAAATAAAATGCGTCAAACTATTACAAAAATGTGGGTAATTTTCATCCTGCTTCTTAATGGAACAATACATTCGTACAGATCAAAGAAGTCCACTTTCTTAAAATTGATTACCAAGGCGTTTTCCAATTAAAATGTTACATACCTCTTCATATTTGCCCTGGTTTTGACAAAGAAGAGCTAGGTTATTCAACTGTTTGGCTACATCTGGATGATCTTTACCTAATACCTGAAAGAAAACCAACATACAGTGAAGTACTCAATGTAAAGTGTTGTTTAACAAAATAGGAACAAAATTTCATCCACTTACCTTTTCCCTAATTTCTAATGCACGTTTACAAAGAGGCTCGGCCTCCTTGTACTTTCCCCGCTTTCCGTATAACACAGCTAAATTGTTTAGGGTGGCTGCTACCTACAACACACGTAACAAAACTTTCAATTTTTAATTTATGACACAAAATTCACATTCACATGTACAAACATTGCTGACGTACTACTTGCTTAAATGTAAACTATATTATGATTTTTTTCCCATTTTATATATTCTCGCGAATTATGTATTTCATATTCCCTTACCCAACTTACAGTACACGTAATATATTAACGTGCACGAGAAGTTAATATATTAGCTGTTCACTTAAAACTTACAGCAGGATGATCTGGACCCAATGTTTTCTCACGTATACCCAGGGCATCGTTTAGTAGGTTAGCAGCCTCCTTGTATTTACCCTGGTCTCTGCAAAAACCGAACACATGCCAAACCCGCGGATTATTAGTGGGTTAGTTTTAAAAAATAAAACTCAAGTTAGTTTCGTTGTGTGATGTTAGGATGATGTCCTCTTAAGGGGTAATTTTAACCATAAAAATTTGAGGCACTAGAACAGTACACGTATCCCAGAAATGCAGCCAAATTTTTAGTTTACAGATATAGATGCTATAGTTCAGGGCCCATTTAGATCGAAATTCCCACTGACGAAACACAATTACCCCCAGTGACATTGGACACCTCAAATTTTCAGACTCCAACCTGTGAATAAAATGGTTCCGTCAAACAAGATCAGCTCAAAATCAGAAGACATCTAAATTTTAAACATCACTATCTTCACTTCAACCAGCATATTTTCCCTTATTAGTCATTGTCATTGAAAACACATGACAACGTTCATCAATTAGCCAAAATATGCCGGAATCTGCGGCCTCGTAAGAAGTTACTACATGTTATTTTAAAGGTTAACTTTGTTAGTGGTAAGGCTGGATAGTTTCTCAGATGTGACTCACAGCTGGGTGGTCTCGGCCTAAAGTTTTCTCACGAATTGCCAAAGCATCGTGCAATAGATTGCCTGCTTCCTTAAATTTACCCTGATCCCTAAAATTTACACAAATTGTAACTTCATTCAAGAAGTTTTATCCTCAAGGCTTAATGTTACACAAAAATTATCATCATAAGCGAAATGAACATATTTTAAAGTACAATAACGACGGCCGTGAATAAGGAATTCAGTCACCAACTCACCTGTATACAAGAGCTAATATGTTGAGCATTGTAGCCACGTCAGGGTGGTCATGGCCACTTGTTTTTTCTAAGTCCTCTAAAGCCTGCTTACATAATGGCACTGCAACCTCGTAACGTCCTTGTGAAGCGTACTGTATTACCAGGTTATGCAGAGTGCGGAGTCGAGCTGGAATTTCATATCCTCCACTGGCGGCCTGCGCCATGGCATTTGGTTGTGAAGGCGACAACACTGGAAAAATGTTTAAATGTTAAAGTACAAAATGGTACAAGTACATTCTGAATTTGTTACCGTATGGGACTATTTCTTGTTAGAAATTCTGATCCTACTTACAATCACCTCCTGCATTATCATCATCATCTTCGGGAAATCCTAAATCTAGATCTTTATTTGACTTGTTATCAGCCTCTGCTTCAGTTTCTGTCGGCTGTAAAAGAAAACATACACAGAAAATACAACGTTTCACATCCATAGTCCATGTTCAGTGTAATACATTTTATTTCATGGTAAAAAATTTGTAAAATGGGGTACAAACCATACCTGTGCTTGATTATTGTCTGTGTCATATTTTTTCATTTCATTCATAAATTCTAAATGTTTCTTTTCTTCCTCTAACGTTGCGACTTTTTGTTCACTAATTTGCAACTTTTGCTGAGTGTTCGCCAGTTCATCACGCAACCATGCGTTTTCCTGACATAGTCTTCGCACTTGTGCCCGTAACTTTTGTTTTTCTGCTTCTACATATTGTAAGTGATGCGCCAAAGACATCATAACCTGGAATAGGGAAAACAACATTCAATGAAATAATATCCACCATTATAGAGTCCAATTAAATTACATAACATCGATGTAAAACTCAATGGTTCCAGTCAAAGTAAGCGAAAGGTAGATTGAGTTTTCAGTAAAATCAAGCATTGAAATTTGATTTGGCCCATCTCCCTATTACACGAGTTTACACAGCCGGTTGTTGACGACCATGAGCTGTCAATACTGAAACACGTTTCACATTTGTATCACATTATTTAGTGTAGAGCAATGTGCTCTCACGTATACTATGAAGAAATGTTATTTCAAGAGCCAAAACTACATGTAAATTTTCTATGACTTGCATCACGTCTTAGATACAAGGGACCAATAACACCAGCTATTTTGATTTTCTGTAGAAATCACTCAATTCCCTTTCAAGTGATGTAGGAAATGAAAGCACCATTCATCTCTTTCGCCCAGCAGAAAATGTCATCTCTTGATAAATCTTCTAGACCAACATTACAAACATGGTCGGCATGGCAACAGCACAAAATATTAAATTGTGGGCAGCTGAGATCATAAGAGGAAAATGGGTTCTTGATTTAATGCTTAAATGTTGACAAAATCTTATGTAACAAACAACACACTCACGGAAGGTAATAATAAATTGACTACTAACGGAACCTAATTAGAAGAAGCGCAGCAAAGCAAGATTTTATTTTGTACGGCTGTACTTCATCACCATATTTTATTGTAATGAATACTGTGATATGAAAACCCTGTATGTAGACTCCATGCGACTAATAATCAATAACCTCGCCCATCTACGTAGGCCTCTAGACTACTGGGACTTCCAGAGCGAGACAGACTTTAAGCAGTCCACAGCGTAAGAAATGGAGGCAAATCCTTGGAAAGCTGGTTGCTCTCTTCCAACACAATGTGCTGCACAACAGGTTACAGCATAAGGCACTCTGTAGTTTCAATCCTTTAACTGATTTAACGTCTCAAAGTTCAGTTTAAGTACTGCAAGCAGTTTTAGAATTCTGCCCAAATTGGAAAAAATTGTACACTGTAAACAGAGTATGTGCAGATTACACACCACTCATAGCTCCCCGCAAAAAGAAACAGAACTAAAATGAGTTTAACGCATACCTGTGCTTCACCTATACCGAGATCAATTGTTTCCAATGCCTTCTTGAGTATGTAAGTTTTTTCCTCCACCAAGTTTGTGTCTCCATTTTCTTTCTTTATTGTCTTCATAGAAGACAAGAGTGAGTTGAGTATCTGATGATGCTCATTTTTCAGCGTGTCCAAACCCTGCAATTAAGTGAGTAATTAGACACCTACCCCATTCATATATTTCAAATGAATGATCAACCTAAAAGTTCACGCATCTTCAAAAGTTGGTCATTACTGGACAAGATAAAACATTCTGGCAGCTGTACACTTGTCTCTTTTTTTGCAGTAGCACACGTGTACTGAGTCCTTTGGGGTTTAACTTCTACTGAAATGAATCATAAGAGGTACATTTACAGTGTACAGAGCATGGTCTTACCTGCACGACGGTCTTGGTGTTGGAGAGAATCTCCTCCTGCGATAACGCAGTCATTTTGCCGATCTCTTCAATCTTCTTTCTGAAAAATGAGGAAACAGAATAGTTCATTTGGAAGTAAGTTTATGAAAAGACCCAGAACAGAGTATAAGTAGCTGCAAAATCAAAACTGTCGTCAGTCGAATGTGAAAAGAGTGGGACCATGACAAAAAGCCACACAAAAACTACAACGTTTTTAAAATATTTTCGCACTGTAAAGTTCTTGGTTTGTTACTTTGGTTCTGATACAAGCTGAAAGAGAACAGAAGTTTAGTAGTAAAATGATCGTTACAATTGTATTGCCATTTGAATCATGCTAATTTATCACCATTGTTATTCCCAAACCGACCATCTTCATCGGTACCAATCTGTTAGTAAGTGAAAGCATGCTAAATAAACGACATTAAAAAGTGTTACTGTATGCGTTTATCGTAAATGTTACGAGTGACTCTTGTGGTCGTAAACCAATAAATCTGCAAAAGATAAAATGTTTTCTTGGATTTGGGAAAGAACCAGCTTACTTAGTCAAATTTATCTGCACTGGATTCCCTTTCAAGGTAACTACGTAAAATACGAACATGGTGACATCCCATGTATATGTTTAAAAAAAACCTACTTTTTCCTGCTGCTTTCATACAGAATAGGTAAAGCAGCCTTCTTCAAGAAAGCTCAAGGAAATACCGAAATTTGCTGACATTTAATCGTTTCTGAATAGGCTTTTGACACATAAGGGCAATAAATTGTTCTTTATTTTGCCATTAAAGGTCATGGACAAACTGAATCACTAAAAACATTGTCTGGTACAAGAGGCATACACAAAGACACTTCAACAATTACAATCTCGAAAATACTTCAAGCTTGCCAAATACAAAAGTTTAAGCATCAAAATAACTGCACAGGAGATGCGCTATACGATAATTCCACTTGGACTAAACCATACAAAGAAATCACAGCCTATTCCCCTTGTCTTTTTATCCTTTTGTACAGGGCACGAGGTGTGGATAAACGCTGGTGTTATGAACACTTTGACGACATATGCGCTTATTGCGTGACTACTGCAGTGAAGGACGAATGTCGAGGCAGGACAGATACTTGCTTTTCGCGAGACACTGGGTATCTAAGTAAACATTATCTGTTATGTTCAAGGCATTCAGTGTGCCAAAATTGTAAATCTAGCACTACAAGAGTCATAAGATGTTCAATTTGAAACGGCCGTAAGGGGCCTACAATTTTAATCCATGTTGTATTTGATCTGTGCCCCTCTTTTACTGGTCTGAACAACCGCATCGGCCATTGCATTTCATGTCAAGACTACAGGCTCCAGTTTGTCGCCCAACCCACTCAATACTCTTCAAATATTCATCAACCAAAACAAAAAAAATCACTGACCGTATTCTGTTCATAATGGTGTACGAAGACCACAGTAAATTGCACCTGAGGACAAAATAGTGATAATTCCAAGATTATTCACTTTGCTACGTCTCTCCCAATCAAATGCCATTCTTTGTAACTTTTAAAATAAATATTTTGTACTCACGTCTGATTCACTAAGTAAGCAGTGAGAAACAACGACCAGCAGACAAGGAATAAGAAAATGTGTGCATTCAGGTTCTAAAAAAGGACAAAACCCGCACTTTTCAATGTCCAATTACTATGACAAATGAGCAATGGAACACAAACACTATTTGCAGATTCATGTGTTGTTACATAGGCAGACATCTTCCTAATAAAATTCAGTTGCGTTTCATCAATGTTTTCAAAAGATCGCAAATAATTTCCATGGCAAAGACCCTTGACAAAAAGCACCCAGATCACAGATGGTGTTTTTGGCGCAGAGTTGTTTGTCGTATTTTCAATATTATTTTAACCTATTCAGACCCTTGACCAACTTCATAATTTTAATTGTCCTTTTTATGAACTGGGAAGCTTACATTTCAGACAGGAACGAATAAGTATTTGGCATTTGACCCTCTGATGTTCCATAAATGTTCGGTTGGACTGTCCATAAAAAGATCGATTTCATCATTTGTCAGTGTATATGATTCTGTTCATTAACTATCACGAAGTACATTCCCAATAAGAATATGGTATTTGCATTTTCAAACAAAAAGCAACAATAATAATAACAACACTTGGGGAATCACAGTAAGAATCTCCGACGAAACCTCAGGTTTCCCGCAATTTTCTCACGAACTCGTGATGAGGTAATGCTATGATTACATAACGTGTATTCTAATTTCAAAAGCTTTTGGGATCAAAACAGTTTGACAAGCATGGTTGATTTACACAATATGGGAGATTTAAAAAATAAATAATCCCTGTCTGAGCTACTTTTTAGTCTGCTTTTGTTTCAGTTTGTTTTTGAAAAGACGTGTTTCACCAAACTGAGGTCTCGAGATGCAAGATCAACATTTGAAAAAGTTTCCTTATGTGAGCATAGTTCTATTGAAATAGATGTGTGTTTGGCCACGTTTGGTAATAGCTCATAGGCTTTTTTATTTCAGAGGTATCGTTTTGAACATTTTAAGAAAAAGTTCTCTTAAGATTTTACTTCTCTTCTTGGCTGTACCATGTACCCAATGCAAACATTGCTTTTAGCTACTCATCACCTTGCCTATTTAACAACGCTTGACCTTTATTGCCGAAAGGCTTAAAACTTGCTGAAATAACCAAATCAATTCATCAAATTTCTTGAAGCATGAAATTTTAGGACTAAATCATCAAATAATTAACTGAAAAAGATATATAACTCTTTTAAAGTACTCTGGGTAACCTGTAAGGTTTAAGTACATAATAGTACGTGGCAAATGAAAAATACAGAAAACTTTTTGTTGCGAATGTGATGTTTGCTGCACCAGTACGTCATCCTGTTGTAAGAGATTGGGATTTCAGCAGTTTGAAAGTTAGGTAACGTATGTTTTACGTGGATGCTCTCTTCACGCAACAAAGGAACACAGTTTCAAGGCGTAATAATAAGTGAGAGCTGAAGTCATGCGCATTACGGAAAAAGGCCAATTTTACGCAAAACATGATAGAACCAATTTCCACGTAGGCACTGCACAGATGAACGTCATCATTCCATTCTCATTTGTGTTTTATCCCAAAAGCATTGCAGGCAAATTACCATACCTTTCCCACATTATCAAATTCGGATACATCTATGTTTCTTATTCACAACACACAAAGTAACTATCTATGTCTTGGCACAGGTAAACCTGAAAAGATTGATAAAATGATTCTTCCTGAGCAACGTATCTCTCAAGTATATAGCCCGAGAAGGTAAACTCTCAATGAAAGATATATCACAACAAAAATCTATTTGTCTTGCATAAAATGCCACAGGGCTGTGGTCATACAGAGGATACATCTCTGTATACTGTTATCAAATAAACACATGAACAAAGAAATAAAATATCAACACTCAATTTAAATCATCGTTTTTTTAAATTCCTCATATTACTTACATGTAGTAATTTTTCATAGTTTTTGTTGCCATTTCTCAGTGATAGTCTTAATTTCACAAACTGAATGCTGGTTATGACTATGACTGTGCCTCTGAATGTGCAGACATGAACTTTATCCTTCCGCTTCAAATCTTTATCTGAGAAAAACCGCAAAGACAATGTTCTCAATAATCCACAGATAACGTTCCTTCAATCGAAACTGCACATCCAATATCTTCCTTTAGTCAGTTCCGTAAACAGGACAATAACATATGCATAGAATTATTTATTCTTCTGCGTTGTTCACTTCGATTTTACTGCAGATACTCTCAAAATGAATTCCGATTAAAAATAAACTTTTGACAGTTCAAAGATGAGAGTAAGACACAACTAAAATTATCTCGAAATAGACAAGTAACAGTAACATGGAGATGTTATATTCGGCCGATGAAAATGACCTTTACTAATGACACTCCCGGAAAGAATGATATCACACGACAGTCTCCAATGTATCCAAACAAGGGGACGTGTAACTGGCCATGTAGAAATGCTTGGCATCAAGACATGAAGTTTCCCACAGACGGAATAAAAACAACCAACTACGGGCCTTTCAAGCCACACAATATGATGAAGGTTTTTACATTCAACACAAACAATGATTAAACTGTTGCTTTCATATATGCCAATGAATATGCATGAAAATGGGAAACCATATTACCTTTCTCGCATTGTCGTATCGCGACGAAGGTGTATCCAAGTACTAGTAATTTAGCTCACTAAACACAGCGCTTTATGCCTTACACGTTCTTCTACAGACTATTTTACTTAGAGGCCTTAAATGACCACATTTCCCTTAAACTGCGATTGAACTATCCAAATCCTGAAGAAAAATCAAGCTGACGAATAATTCATGTGGATGATGTCATCCCTAAGGCCAGCTACTGGTAGACCTCATATGAGGTAACCGGCACCAAAAAATATCCAGCTTCGTTGTCTATCAGCAGCACAAAAACCATCAACTATCCGTATTTCTATTAAGAAATTCAAAATTTTTGAACAAAAATTTGTTCACTTTTTCGGTCTTTACATGTTAGCTGATAAGTTCGTTTTCCTTGCGGCAGACAAATTGACGACAAGCACATGTCATACTGCTCCTGATGGTCGATATACTTTTATCGATTTGGTGCTTTGCTTTTAAAGGCAACCAGTCCCATCTTCCAGGCAGCAGCTCCTGCAGAGACTGGGCTATTCAAAAATTAACATTCAAGCGACGCGCATTTATCAGGGTTCCCACTTTTTTCCTCTGGCAAAATTCCCTGACTTTTCCAGTATTTTTTTTCATTTTTCCCTGACCTTTTTACAATATTTTAAAGGCTTTTTTTCAATATTTATTTGTCAACATATATGGC
>JBCAUG010680660.1:0-13670 GCA_038406175.1 Haplosyllis leylae | reverse complement strand
GTACTTAGGGTACGTTAAGCTGATTGGCTCTGGCTACAACTGATGCCATTGGTCGCCCATCCGGTTGGATCCCTGTGGGGCTCTCAACCTAGATGTGCAAGATGTGTATATGAATGGCTGCACCGTAAATGGGATGGTGCAACATCTGAGGGTCAAGGTTACAGGTACAAAATATCAAGGCCAAATAGACTAATGTTTTTTTTATCTATGAGTTATGCGGATGGTATGCCTTTGACCGGAAGACATCTTATTCAAAGTTTATGTGTGACAAACTATCAATTTGAGTACAATCTGTTTTCAAAAACATTGCACTTCAGATTCCTTGAACCTGTCATGACTGTACTCATTTTAATGAAACTAGAATGCCTTTCAGTTGAAGGTCGACCATCTGCATAACATATAAATTTATCACAAAAATATTTACAATGGACAGAACAATATTTCCTCTCCTATTTTACGCTGATATTGAGTAATCTGAACCTTTTAGTGAAATGCTGTCATACAGAAATACAGGTTAGATAAATTATGAGACCTAATAACCTTGATATGATCAAGATGTATCTGTAGACTGAAAGTTTCTAGCGATAGCAGTTCAAAGGTTATAGCATGAACAGTCAGGTGTACAGACAGACACGCAGTCCTGAGTGAAATTATTACTTACCCTTAAGGTTGTACCACCAACATTAAATTCGACGAAAAGTCACCAGAAATAATTTTGTGCTGACATTTTGATTTTAACACTGATTTGCAACCAAAAAATCTGACTTAAAGAGATTTAAAGTTATATATGTTTTACTATTTATTTTTTGGAAATAAAAGGATTTCTTTTGCATCTTTTTGTTTGAACTAACATTGTTCACTGGTAAAGAAGAAAACCTCAGATCCAGAAAAATTCACAGCAGAAAAGTTTAACTGATCAGTTGTCTGCTGTCCAAATGACTGTACTCTGGTTGTTCCTTTTCAAAATGAATGGACCACAACCTAGTAAAGTTGGAGTGTGAACTGGGGGTCATTTAAAGCTTTCCTCCAGTACAAGTGGCCCTATGCTGTGATGGGTATAATAGCTTCTGCTACAACTTTTACCATCTGAGTATGCTGGTGTAGTGCCATGTACCAACTCCTCCATAATAATTTGCCCCCCTCCCTTAACACCTGGGCCAGAGTTCCAACTTTGCAGGCTGCTCCCCTTTACACTTGAGCCCTCGGCTCAATGCACCATTTCCCCTACTATCTTCTCCCCTTTTCAATTACAGTATAAAAATTTACTGATTAATTTTCCTGCAAATGTTACATAGTTAGTCAGGAGTGATAATTTTTCCAAATGTTTACAATAATAATAGTATAATTTTACTTTTAACACATTTTATATGTTAATTATAAGGTAAGATTTGACTTTTATCCATCAAAGGCATAGCCTTTAAATAAGTTAGTTTTGATTACATATACTCAAATAGAAAACATTAAGACTTTTAAAATGATGTATTTGCAAAAAAATGTAATATCTATGGAAAATTTGTCCCACTCACAACAATCAAAATTGTCTGGGGGAGGCCCTAAAAAGGGGGGGGGGGTCACTTTAAATCACCTCACCAGCAGATAATAATTTTGGTCTGCCTGTCTGCATTTCTGTCTGCTGGTTTGACTGTTCAAGCTTTAACTTCTGAACCACTAAACCAAAGAATTTTATCTTAGATCAAGTTTGAGTATCAGTCATGGGGTCAAGGTTAATGTAAAATGAGTATAATTTCCTTCACTTGAAAATGCTATTATTCCAAAAGATTAAAGTCATCTGAAGGTTAAGGTTACTCAATGTTAAGATCACATCAAGGTCAAATGAAAAAAACTTTTTGGGAATATTTCTGTTATCTTTGTGTCAAACATGTTACCAATATTACTATTCACTGGTTCTGTTTGTTGATGTACCCTCAGTCAGGGGGGTGCAAGGGGCTCTCTATGTCTATCCAAGAGGGTAACAAGAGTAAAATGTATTTTAACTCATGCATTGGGCCCAATAAATTAATGGGGAGTCCTAGAATTGAGTGAAGGGTATTTGGCCCAATTCCCTCCAATAAAGTTTACAGGTTCACAGATATAAATCACTTCTTTGAAGAACAAATTTATTGAAGAAAGGAGGTGTAAACAGATACAATAATACTCCTGGGAGGCTTGATGCCCCTTCTCTGGAGTAAGTTTGCCAGATTAGTTCTCTCACTGTAGCTTCAATAGGCATCTCTTTCAATTCAAGAAAGTGATAAACAATACATACACAGTGTATCAAAGCTACTTCTAACATTGCACACAGAGAATTCAGGGGGATTCCACACAGTTAAAACACTTTGTGCTCATAATGCAGCTCAAATCAGCCAAAGTATGGTTCACAGTCAAAGAACACAGTAAACACAGCTAAAACAACATAAGTCATCCAAAACTCTGAAATGAATAAATTGCATAACAAACTGCATACTAGAATATGAACATTTATTCAGACTTGAAGTTACAACTAGATCTACAAGCACTAAGAGGGATTTAGAAAGGGTGTGTGCAACAAGCTCCTAATAACCCAAATAACCCAATTTTGATGTTTACAGCCTTGCTCTATCTAAGGGGGGAGAAGGTATAGGGCCTTCTCCTCACCTGAGAAGTTCCTACTGAACATCAGTGGTATTTAACAGTATGGTAGTTCACTCTTGAGTTGCCTACTTTCTTAGGCACACAGTTGTGTATGTAGAGGAAGTAACCACTACATAAAGTAGTCCCAGGGGTGTGGGCATGAGGTTTAAAATAATTAATGCCATTAACTTGAAAGAAACCATTTTCCATTTATTAGGGTCACTCAGATCACCTTAGGTTTAGGGGGATGTGTTAGAATACCAGTCATCCTCAGTGTGTGCTCCCCCTGTGGTGTGATAGGTCCATTGCAACCATGATACCAATGATGTCATTGACTCTGATTGGTCACTCCAAGGTGGGGTAATATTTGCATGTAACAGGGGGTCTTGGATTGGATAGTGAAATACCTGGGAACATGAATACTCCATGAATTGCAAACCTTAGCCCAGGGTGCTTCAGATTTTTGTGCAAAGAGGTTTAGCAGTAGTCACATATATCTTACAATGATGGAAATACTAGATTCCTCTTATACACCCCTTTACATATGGAGGTATTCATTTGATTGAAAGATATTCTTATATTTATCTAATTTTATTCATTTAAGAAGAATGCTTTCCAATCAATTTCAGAATTAAAATTCATGACAAAATAATAATTTTTACTTTTAACTTTCACCTTAACATGACCTTAAGTTTTTAATGTGAATTTGATTTGATTTATTACTATTTTAGAAATTATTCTAAACTGTATAAATCATAAAAGAAATAAAATATACACAGAAATATTTGACTTAATATTTCTGTTAATACTGAATAAATGATATTAAACCGTTAATACTGAATGAATGATATTAAACATTAAATAAGTGTAATTAGAATGCAAAATACATAGAAGTAAGTGTAGGTCAAGCATAGAGTTTTTATTTTATGACCTTGATCATAACCTTTTAAGCTTGGTAGTCAGACTTGACCTATATATTACAAAGATACATCTATGTCTAAAGCAAGGTCACCAGCTTAAATAATTTTAAAAATGTCATAGCAAGTAAACATATTGCAAGGTAATATGCTATATGATTACCTTAATAAGGGTACCGTAAGCATATGAGAGGGAAACCACATTCTCCCTTAACATAAGGTGATAAATACTTAGAAACAGCATACGCTGACAGCTAAGAGCTGCCTAGCCCACTACTATGTAATACCCAATAGCAGGGCTCACAGGGGGTATATAACTTACACATGAGCCCTGTATTGGGGTTCCCACCAAAGACTTGACAGCTGATGCACTACCTATTTTAAGAAGTGGAGTCCCATTACCGGAGTGCCAACCAAACATACAAGCATTACTTATAATATTAATACCACTGAGTATGGAGAGAGTAGAGCTTATTAGCAGATAGGACTGAGCTAATAAGACAACAATATCTTATGTTTTGTATGTGACCTTGAGATCAATGGTTTGATCCTGGTATTTAAACGTAACCAAAAGAATATGATTGCTTAATTTCAAAAGGTTGAATTTGACACCAGTGGCATCAAAACATTTTGATATATTAGCATATCATTGCAAAAATAAAAGAATCCTATTTTTGACCTTGACATTCTATAGTTGAAATTCCTGAAAACCATGTCATCATGCACAAATTTCAGTGACACATATCCATGCCAAAGTTTTAATACTCTGTAATAAACCATTCCAAACATGTAGACAAAAGTTTAAAATAGTTCTATCTACATTCTATCTTCTATCTTCTGTGAACTAACCACAGTAGCCTTCAGATTTTAATAATAATCTCTCTATTGTTGTAGTATGAAAAATTGCAATTTTTTATCAAAAATTTTGAGAATGTAGAGCCGGAACAAACTTACAGGCCAATAATTAGGGCGTGACATGACCAAAACTATTACTGGTGGATAGTAATTATAAATTTCGAACTTCGACTCATAAGATATTTCATTTTAGTTCTTCGCTTTATTCTTTGTTACTCCGTTTCCGAAACTGGTGGAATTTACCAAGCTACCTTGGTGGCGTTTCTTCTTTCAGATTGCTATATACACACTGAGGTTGATGAATGCACAATCTTACAGGCTAATTTGGAATCAAATAGAGGAAGTACTGCTTTGGATATTTTTCTAATTATCTTCCAGGAAAGATGATGGTCCACATGTATAGAATATTTGTCGCCCATTGTTAAAGAAAAAGTGGGGGGAACTTTGTTTTCCAACACAAACTTGGCAGACAGTTTCACATAAAGCATTAAAGTTTAATATGAGACGCCAATATAACCTGCGGCACCGCCCACGAGAATGTGTCTGTAACAAACAACCATCTCAAGAACCAACTTGATATTGTAATGAAGTCTGATGTTACTGCGAAGATGAGTGAAATTTCTCAGGACATGTGAAACTTAGTAATGTATTATTAGACATACCAATAAATACAACGAACGCAATTGATATCAATAAGCAAATAGATATTAGATACTTCTCTAATAACTGGACGGTAACACCCATGAGGTGACCAATTACTTAACATACCTCATGACGGCATGTCTACAAGCCATGATATTAAGAAGATGAAGGAAAAAATAACTAAAATTCAAGAAAAGAATTGAATTTTTTGCACATCTCTTGCATTTTTCAAATTTGCTCTTAATGTCTCATGATCTTTGTGATAAATTCTTACCTTTAATAATTTTCTTGTGCATGCCAAGCCGGTCGACTTGCACATAAAAACAAGACAATGTAATTATTATTGACCACGTACGTAGTATGAGGGAACGCAATGTTTTCATAGGCATTTATAATTCTCTTCACAAAGGGGGAAAGTGGCCCCTGTGCCCCCTCCGATTCCCCCAGCCAGGTAGGTAGGTGACCCATCAACCCCCATCCCACCAAGTAGGTAGATGACCTTCCCCACCTACTACTACATCCTTCCCCACCCCTCCCTCCAGCCATGTAGGTAGGTGACCTACCCCCTCCCCAGCTAAGACTGGTCCAGGCTGATAAGTCTATAATAACAAGTAAGGAAAAATGAGGAATATGGAAGGGGGGGGGCGTAGTCGATATTGCCTCGTTATGGTCATGGAAGGTTGTCTTGTTGTTATTGCTCTTACCTACAAAAGACATTTCATGCTTGTTTTCAATGTAGTTGTTAAAGCTGATAAACTTATATATCGCTCCTCTATAGAAGTTTATTAGCAAGTTCATAAAACATTGAACTGTTAATACTTGTCATTTTTAGTTGGAAATAACCCAAAGGATAAGGGTATTTTGTTCTAACCGTAATTTGATATTGTTTCCCAACCTGTAGAATACTCTTAATGCTAAGATTAAAACTTGGCATTGAACTTCTCACATACCAGATTTTAGGTAGCGAAACTCTGCCACGTATGTATGTAAGTGGAACAATTGTTCGTGAAATCACTGTGTTGTGTGAATTTTTGTAACATTTGTTATAAACAGCCACTCGGGTAAAGAAAGAAGTAAAAGATAGTGCGTTCTAGAATGTCTATAAACAAAACCGCTTATGAAATAAACTGCATTGTCATGATTGTTTTGTTGAACGCACTGCCGTTAGTCCTGAATTTTCACAAGCCTCCAAATGTTACACGCCAGTTGTTGCTTCTTACAATATTAGAGGGATTTCTAACCAGTGACAATGCAACTGAATTTCTATTTGGAAGCCTTTCTCTCACACAAGCAACTGTTCCCAGAAATGCCAAAAAACCATTAAAAAAATGCAAGAGGAGTGAGAGGTAATTTGCCCACCTATGGTAATGCAAAATTTGTTTAGGCAAGGCCAAATTGCACCTTGAGGTTTCCTTTCAAAGGAGAACATTTTCCCACCACCAGCAGTGCAAAATCTATTTCTGCATTACCAAAATACAACAACACCAAATCAACATTGGTGCACTGAAGACTTGGAACTAAAAGCATGTATCAAAATTGCGTCAAGAATTTACACCGAATTTGTATGTATGAAAGAAGACGTTCTATTGAAATGAAAATTGATATGTAATTTCTGGGTGGGTTAAAAATGACTAAATCCCTCGTCAAATTCAAGGAGGGAGTACACCTTAAATTGTTTTCCATTCAACAAAAAATGTCTATCATTGAAGAGACTTAAGTACAGATTAACAGTTAGACATTTACGAATGCCTCAGGAAAGGTTTAAACGGAATTTTGTCTTTCACATCTTACACTTGTGCTTACACCTTACAAGTACAGGTTAATGTGAAAGGTTGGCAATTCAGAACTATCT
Source organism: Haplosyllis leylae (assembly GCA_038406175.1). Classification (NCBI taxonomy): domain Eukaryota; kingdom Metazoa; phylum Annelida; class Polychaeta; order Phyllodocida; family Syllidae; genus Haplosyllis; species Haplosyllis leylae. The sequence goes on along the minus strand of JBCAUG010680660.1, from coordinate 6,794 downwards.
TTGTTCCACGTTAATTCACCAGAAGACAGATAAGCATGATTTCTTTTCCTTCTTGTGAAACTATGCATTGATCTCATCGATATTTACTGCAGTGATTGTATGTCAGATTTCATCGCTAAAATGCGAGGTATGAAATATACTTGATGTACTTCATCGAAAATTCAGACAGAACCACCATCCCAACATTCAAATTGAACTATTCGAGTTTTCCTTCAATCGTTTCCGAAAAATCTACAGAAACGACAGAATTTGAAAAATATTTTGGCAAAAGGAGGATTCGAAACTGTTATCTCCTGCGTAAGAAACCAGCACTCTACCTCAGTGCCATAAGGACACTGCTAACAGAGAGGATCCTTAAATTGGACCCACTTCATGCTCCAATGATTTCTCAGATTCTCTGAACTCACTGAACTCAGTAAAAGTTCTGCTCCATTCAGAGAAAACTCGATTGAGTTCGGGAATTTTCAATCTTTCGAGCAGCGATTTGGTAATAACAAACCTATAAAATAAAATGAATCTAATAACTATGGTTTATTTCAAAAAGTATTGTTTCACAATAAAATATCTATGGTGTCAAAATTTAGAAAGCACTCCTTTTTGTATTGGAAACATACTTATACCCTGGTTAATAAATGTTATTCTGAAATATCCCTGGTGCGACTCATCTCAAACTTAAATATTATTTCAATTTTAGTTCCCCCCCTCCCCGCACGCAATCAACTTTACACCAATAACGGGTACTTTTTACTTTCTGGAGTACCATTTGCATTTGATATGTGTTTCGCATGTAACTTTTGTTTCATTCTGTGTTGAAATCTGTGAGAAATTATCACATCACATCTATGAATCATTACTATGAAACACATTCTTTTTATCTAATTTATATTGTAAACTAATAAAAACGACTCCTGATTGTAGTCACAGACAATTAAGGAGCAAGTTTGATGACATATAATGTAAAGTTTGCATGAATTTGGGATGAAAGGAAGGAGATTTTCTGGCTTTACTGCTGTCAAACAGCCACAAAGGGCACGTTAAGGATAATGTCCCATTTCGCTACGGTAATAGACTGATGGTTAACATGAATCCATTAGAGTTTCAGGGCTTTGACATCAGAGTTTCGCCTCATCAATACGTTCACATGGTTACATAGTAATTTTCTGCTTTATTACAGCATAACACGGATTAGTTAAAGATGTCTGGACTATCTTTTTTTTATCTGCAAAAATATATGTAGTGTCTACTGCAAGTTAGTTTGTACAATGTCATAAAACTGATCCTCTCTGTTTGGCCTAAAGTTAGACTGGTGGGTTCTGGTGTAACCATTTGGTGAAGCATATTTGTACACCCCTCCGGTAGAAAGATAAAGGTCAACCAAAACGTTACACTATGAGACAAAACTGAACTTCAACTTATTTTGCTGGAACATTTGTACTTTTCAAGGGTGTATTTCATGCGTCTCTCTTTGCGTTTGAGTACTGAGCTTCAGTTGCGGTGGGGAACACTGCTCCTTCCAAAATTACCAGTGTTCCAGAATACTGATAATTTCAATGAGCAGTGTTCGACTGGTGACCCACATCAGAACACTGCTTGTTGAAATTGTTAGTATTCCAGATTACTAGTAATCTGGTCATTGAACTTATCAGTATTCTAGAACACTGGTAATTTGGGAATGAGCAGTGTTCTCTGCCGAACTGGAGCTCAGTACTCAAATACAAACAGGGATTGATCTCACATACTTTCAAGGTATGAAAAAAAATCAAAAGCCGACGTTATTTTTTTAGAGCACTTAGCTGAGATGGGTCACAGATAAGAAGACCTCCCCAAGTTTGCTTCCATTTACACCGCTTCTTTGATAAATAATTCACAGTTTTGCTGCTTTTCCGATGCACAGAACATTTCTCACTCCCGAAAAAGCGCGACAAGCCTAAACGAAATATCTCGAAAACATCTGGAAACCACAGGAGGTCAGATGTTTGTCATAATTCTTCCAATGAGCTTTGGAGGATAATTAGTTTTTTTTCTCTGATCAGACTGGAAGACATGTGAAGTTTGTTTGCAATTCCATCTTTGTTTGTATGGTACAAGAAGGCAAAACAGAAATATAGAAAATAAGTAGATCTAGACAGAACAAAAATCTTTATTTTTATTTGTGTGTATTAAAAGCCAACGTTTTGATTAATCTCTAAAAGAAATAGAATGCTTGCTCAGAAAGAAAACTTAACCAATTTAATGATAGTTTAAAAACTCTTTTGGCACATACACAGCAATTGGATCAGAGACAACCAAACAAGTCCAAGGTACGTACACGCTACACCAAGTTGACGTCAACTACCAGAAGGAGTACATTACACAGCCATTCTGTTCCGTATTAAGTATCCCAGAAATGATTCATCTAGAAGTGCAGAACTTTAATTGAACATTTTTGCTTGGTTACAATGAAACCAATTCTCAGAGGGCCATTTTTGCTTAAATTTACTGTCGAATGAGTTTTTACAATTTAAGCGTTTCCACTTGTTAGATCCTCATGAATTTTACAAGAATATTGTCAGCAGGGAAACGTTTGAAAGCAATGGAAAGTAAAAGATGTTCAAGGTCAAATATTACGGAAAACTGTCCAAACGACATTTGTGTCACTACTTGCCTGCAAGGGATTTCCTTCAATTATTAATTCTTTTTCACTGTTCAAGATATTTTCCTAAATAATGTTGGCAAATTCATATGATCATAATCCTAATTCCCAACACAGCCCACGGCCCCTGTGTAAACAGCAAATAAATCAAGATAGTAATCATTTATTGTCTTGTTAATCTGTGACATGTATCTCTCATAGACTATTAGTGTCTGTGGACCGGAGCAGTATGTAGGGCATCATTAGGCTGAATGAAGCTTGGACATTGTACTGTTTTCCCAAAGGAAAGCAGAAAATGTAGCAAAGAAAAGTTCCGAGCACAAGTGTCAAGAAATGTTGTTCAGTTATCCCTTGATTCAAAGAGTATTCTTTGATATTCTAGATTTAGAACTTTATTTGAACCCAGTTTTAATAAATGCAACGAAACATACAAGACTTTTTCTTCTTTGTATTATTAACATATCGTGGTTGAAATATCATTTGAGTTTGGTAAGTATCTCTTTCATATTTAAACTACTATCATTTCAAAGGAACTGACATTTGAATCAACATCCACGCTCAAAGTCATCGCCTGATGGTGCAAGAGACTTAAAGTTATTGTTGCCTGCATTTCTTTATTCATTTACATTTATTCACTAGCCAATTCAAGAATATCTAAACCAGTCAAAGTGATTTTTCATCCGCTATGTAGAATTTTAATAAGTAATTAACTGAACAGGGATACAGAGCAATCTTCTAGACAACATTGAAATCGCCTTTTGGTTAAAAGGGCGGGATAAAAAGTAATTTTATGTCGCAACAACCAAGACAAAAAGACATCAAATTCACAATCAGGTATTATTATTTGAACGTTAGTTGAAAAAATGAAAACCTTTCTGCTTACTCTGTATTGTAATTTGTACTTGTTACAAATGACTAGCCTATATTTCATAGTTTCTTATTGGGAATTTAATGATTTGCTAGCTAATTCTTAGCGATTCATAAATCCCCTTCTTCAAAACAAAAAATGGATGTAAGAGGCAGACTAAAAAAATTCTGTCCTCAGGTCAGATCTTCAATTCCATACTCTTAAAATAGAACTATATTCCTTTGTTGTTTTTTTTTAAACAAAGAACACAAGCAGATCCCTAATTGTACATTCTACAAGTATCAGATACAATGCGCATCAATTGTCACTCTCAGTGTCTTTGCCTCCGGTAATCCTTGAGAGTTAACTTCATGGACAAGTTGACTTCCACTGACTTCACGTTTTCTAAAAGGTTGATCATCATGCAGTAGTGTTCAACCATTGTATTTTACATATTTGACACAAAGCAAGAAACGTATCAGTTCCAGTCCAAGAAACAAATTCACCAAAACGAACGATTGCTCATGTAAATAAATTTGATCAACTTATTTGCAAAGATACGGTTTCAACATAATTCCTTGACTACAAAAACACTTTCGGAAATTCTGCCCTGAAAACAATCTCGGGACATATTCAGTGTGGAATGCGGACCCTAGTGCCCGGCAAAATTCTTATGACCTCATGACCAACAAGAGAATATCAATAGGAAAAATGGCACCTGGAGTTTTTTCACATTTTCAAGTTTAATACAAATCTATCAGTTAATGTTTGGAAATTAAAAAATTAAGATATATTGTTGCACCCGAAAGCAGTATAACTTATTGTTGGGTATTTGGCCAATGTTTCAATATTCCACTTGCTTACTGACCAGTAGTCCAATATTACACCGGCAATTTGATATGACAGTGTAACAGAAGAAGTGAATGAATGATTTAGTGAAGACCGTGTGTAATCAGAAGAGATAGATAGTGTACAAATAATGGATTTAAATGCCCGTAATTGTCTACTGGTGTTAGTTTGCTTCACTTAGTAGCAACAGGATGTTTACGAGACTGTAGAGAATTTGGATACAACAGACATTACTTGAATAGCACCAGTTCGAATCAAATATCGTCTGTGATAGTAAATTGCTATTATTCATACCATCTAATCTATTAAATATTTGAAAACAGGTACGCACTCTGAGGTATTTCCGTAAAATATGTATATTTTACAGAAATACCGTACCTGTTTTCCAAAAACTTAGAGATATGTACATATGTATATACAAAAGACAAAGAACTGTGAAGGCTCTCTAAAGCTTAATTTGATCAATTCTATAGTAGATAACCCTACACATATCTACCGCGATTTTATTCTATTACAAAACTTAATTTTGACTTCAAACCTCTGCAAAAAATTCCCCAGTTTTTCATCTCTTATCCTCTGAGCTGATAAATTTTCCGGTTGCAGACTGATTTTGGACGCTCTTTGACGTCACAAGAAGAGTTGTTGCACAATCATTATCAGTGTTTGAATATGTGATGTGAAATGTCTTGTTACAGAGAAATCGGGATTCAGAATGCATCAGGCATTACACATCCAGACTCTCATGTATCAGTCTGTTTGCACATCCACAACTGATGTTTCCTGGGCTGACTAAGCGCATTACACAGCCTAATGGCTTTCAGTGTGATTCAAGAAGATAACCGAGTTTTGTTTATTGTGGCACAATAGGTTTTCCTGGGCCCAAGGCACACTATGTTGATTCTAAAATCGTTTACAACTATTAACACATAAAATTTTTAATACGAAGCGAAGCAATGAACTGTCAACAAAAAATGAGACAGTACCTTTTCACGAAACATGTAAAATACATGTTGTGGGCGTACAAAGATAAAATGGTACTTTTCTTGAACTTGCTGAGCTGGCGGTAGAGACAATAGCGCACATTTCAATGAGGTAAGTTTACATACAAAACAACATAAATATTTTTCTTTCGTCGATATCACACAACAAATTGTTAGTTTGTCAAATAAAATTGCCAGCTAAATCTGGTATTGGATCATGTTTAGTTTGTAATTTGTGATGCAGTCTGTATATATTTCTTGGTCCCATAATTTGCTCATTTTCGTGATTTTGAAAGAACTTTAAGAATTGAAGTTGGAACGAAACGTGCTTATCAATGGGGCACCTACTCCGACTGTTACAACAGCATGTGCACCCTGCAGGAAGTTCAATGAATTCTGCCATTTGCGAGGAGATCCATAAATTCTGCTCCAATGTAAAATAATGGGAAGGCTGGTTTTCATGCTTATTATCCACAAATATCAAAGTCTTCTGAATTTTATTTCTTATTTAGCCAGTGTAGCTTTGATGTCCAATTAGTTGGTTATAACTTCATAGACACATTGAAAGATAATATTGGCAACAATTATATTTCAATGCATGCAGAATTAACTAGTGATTGAATGCTGCTAATTCCTACATAAAATTACATGCATTAGTGAGTAGATCCGAGCTATGTGGCCATATTTCAAAATTTCAATTTATAAATGGTCTAATTATCAAAAAAATACTTAGAGGATCAATAAATTCTGACTGCAAATTCTGCCTACCTAAGTTTTTCCACATTCAGTAGAATCTACTGATCCAGCTTACTTACCTAGTCAGAATTCATTGAGTCCCAATGGGAATTAAAATGGTGTGGACAGTTAAGTAGAATTTATTGACTATATGAATTGGCTGAAACTGGATTGAACTGGTTTGTCACCATTTGTCAAAATTTACTGATCTTGAAAAAAGACATGGTTCTAACAATTGAAAAATTTCTATGATTCTTACCAATATTATCTTTCAATATCCATATATAATTGAAGGCAACTAATTGGACATCCAAGCTACATTGGCAAAATAAGGGATAAATTTCAGATGCCTTTGATATTTGTGGATATTCCACCAAAAATGAGCATGACAAATAGCCCTCCCATTGCCTTACAATGGCACAGAATTTACTGATATCCTCACAAATGGCAGAATTCATTGAACTTCCTGCAGGGTGATGTGCATCGATAAATACAACTGTACAAGTTTTGCTCTTAACTCTTTCACAGTGTTGACCTTCAAAAAATGGTCATTTTGGAGGTGGTGGTCATAATGGGGTCTATGAATCTCGCTTAATGACCAAATGTTTAATACATAATCATTTAAAGTGGGAACCTGCCACTTTTTTATGCAGCCGGACTTTTGTCACAAAAAGTGTGTAGAAGTTAGGTCTGAGTTGAATGGTACCTTTGGCAGGTCTCCATGATGAATATTATAGGAGCTAGAGCCATC
>JBCAUG010680549.1:0-13670 GCA_038406175.1 Haplosyllis leylae | reverse complement strand
TTTCCACTGATAACATACCACAGTATTTACATGATTACTACGTGCTACGCAACTTTGGGATTCTAGCCGCTTTCACCATCAATAAATAGATTGCTACGATAACATTAAGATAAAGGTTGGACAGCATCTTGTTCTGTATCCACCGTTTTATTTATTTTCTTTGTGTAGTTTGTTCTCATGCGTTGGGATATCCAAAAGCAAAGGTCATTTCAATCATAGTGAACTCATCTCGGAACAGACAATGAAAATCCTTCTTGTTCTTTGTGTATTTTTAACGTGTAATATTAAGTTATTACATGGTATTTCCTTTGGAAAATTTATGAATACCTACATGAACGCACAAAGCAATGCAGTCAGGAAGATGCTGGTGGAAGAAATGTTGGGAGATATCAGCGAAAAACCCATCAATGAAATATTTGATGACTATGATGAAAAGGAAGAACAGGAGTATCAACAAATGTTACAAAATAGAGATTTTCTCAGGAAAGAAGACCGGGAGCACTTGAACAATGTTTTAAAATACACTAAAGTAGCCAGTTCGAAGTGGGGAAAAATCTTGTTGCATCCAGAAAAGATACCAAATCCAGCTTCAGTCTTACAATGGGATATGAAGAAATTCATAAAAAGACTTCTTGTGAATCCAGAAGCAAGAAACTGGATATCTGAGGAATTATTAAAAGATATCGAAATCAGTGACATGGATAAGTTTCAGGAAGAACTGAAACAACAAGTTGGGGACAAATTTAACGTCGCCAACGACTACATAAGTAGCATATTAATGTCAAAAAAGATCAAATTAGAGCCAAACTTTCAAAGTTGGGTAAGACCAAACGACACACGAATGTGCATGGATTCACTAGAAGCAACTTGGGGGTATCCGTTAGATGTTCTTGGACAAATTATCAAATTGATCGGATGGCAAATCATACAAACCCTAATAACCGATCTTCCGGATCTTTGTTCGACCGATCCTGGGTCTACTGGCGAGATTGCGATTCAGCTTCTCTGTGGAATTCTGGGCCTTCCGGATGACCAATGTCAAACTTTAACGGATAACTGGGGTTGGATATGTCCTCTATTCAGATTGTTCGTATCTTGGATCGAAATAAGACCACTTCAGGAACAACGGACCTTGATTCCAACTATAGCTAGTAAGTAGAATTTTTTTAAATGCGTGACAATTACATACCAAGCATGCATTTTCTAATCACTTTGAAAATGCATTGCTCGAGGAGTTTAGCAACAAAAAAAGACATGTAATTTTTGTATGGAAAAGCTCCTACTTGATAGTATTAAATTGAACATAGAATTAAATTGAAAATAATATCATATTAATCCAAATGTTTAGTGATTGATGCAACTGCGAAGATTCCGTCCGGTATCCTAGAGTTGAAGCTTCATTGGCCAGGCAGCTACCAACTATGCGAAAATGTATTTGGCGAATACAACAGTTCGTACACCAGACAAGAGGAGGCTTTCACTGGGAAATACTGCAGAATTGACATTGGTTTTGAACAAACTGAGGTAGCTATACAAATCGAGATTGTACACGATATCATTGACGGTCATGTGCATGGGTATTATTAACGGTTATATTCATAGTCACAGATATTTCAGTAAAATTGGGTCGTGTTCTGTTTTCTAAATGTATACTGAACCGGATTAGGCCAGTCGATAAAACATTTAATCTAATTTAATCTGCAGATCTAACTTAAGTTTTTGCACATCCCAGCACTTATTTTGTGAATCGATCGGGTCTTGTCATAACAAAAGGTAGAACAGGGCGGGAAGAGATGCTCCTGAACAGTCATTACTTGAAAAATGATTTTGGGATCCCTTCGAGTGAGAAAGCATTTGTAGATCTGGAGAAAGAATACAATATTCATAAGTCACTTAAATGTCTTCTGTCAATATTCTTATCTTGATGATTTGCATAGATGCTTTCAACAATCTCAACAAGACAGAGATTTACAGATCTTCCAATACTTGAGATAACAAGCTGCTCAACAGTTACCACATTTGGTGGTATCACTTTTGATTCTCCAGCGATTCAAAATCTCTTTCGAATCAAGACTAAACATAATTAGCACATTCTTTCAATAGACTTGTACTGCTTATGAAATCAATCCCAGCGACTTCTCAAGTTACATTTATTTCGCTGGTAGACACCTCAAATATCGGTATTAAGGTTGATGCCCCTATATTAAATTCCTTGTTTCTCCCAATACATTACTGAGTGAAACCCCCCAAATGATAATTAAGATGCCAATATTGAGGTGTAAAAATTTCTTTTACTGAATTTGTCTGTATTTATGAGGTTCAAGACTCAAATTAGTTTTCAAAACATTTCTACTGAAGTTATATGTTCTACGTTAACGTTCAATTTTGTATCTGAAACCCTAATGCCAATTAAACTTTTATCAACATTCGAGTTTTTCACGATAAGATGAAATTTACATTTTAAGTCTGGATTTACAACGAGAGGTTTTAAAACGTTTCTGCAAAAAAAAAAAGTTGACCCCAATGGGAATTTAACCCACACCAGGGACCATTACTGGTTTAGAAGTCTAATGCTTATCCAACTGTGCAAACCAGACACATGTGCTACTTGAAAGATGTTTAACTGAAGTTTGTTTCATGCGCCATTTCACTTTTTGGACTTGTATCATTTCTGGAATCTATTGAACATAACTTTATGAAGGCATTAAGGATTCAGACTGAGAACCAAATGTTAACTTAACACAGTCAGCAAGGCATTCTAAACTGGTGATGCCCAGTGTTGTGGGCTCAACTCTCACTGAAACCAAATTCGTTTTTTGCTGAAACCTTTAAACCCCTCAATGTAGATTCAGGCTAAATGTAAATTTGATTTTATCGTGAACAACTCAATCTGATATCAGAATCTTTAAAATACAAGTCCCACTACGGTGACACAAAGTTGTTTTCTTATCTTAAGAGATAACAGTTATCTATATTGAACCCGTTTGTCTTCAAATTATTAAGGTCTTTAAATTTTCTCAAACAAGTATAATATAATTTTTGCCCATTATGTTGGAAAGCATAGTTTAGTCATCAGGAAACGACCAACGATGGATTTTATGGTCAAACTTTCTTTAAATGTGGACAGTCAGATGATTGTCATCACATATGGTACTCCATTTTTAAGCATAATTCACCCCTTTAACCAACCTAAGATTTAGCCCGACGATTTAATATGGTATTCAGGATTTCCTTATTGAGGGAACTTTCTTGGGGTTCCTTCCCATGTAAAAGCCCGCTTGTTCCACATGTTGGCTGCGGATAAAGGATTTCATTATTGGGACCCCAACCATGGCACACCTAAGCTCACCAACATGATGGAGGAAGCGACATTGCTTACGTCAAGAATATCAGACTTTATTTTTCCAAGCGCGCATAATCGAATTGAGAAAAAATATACGTGTAAATCTGTTAATATATAATAATATAATATAACATAAAACACTGTACCTTTTAGGAGTCAGTGGATGGAGAAATTCCGTGGGGTTTACCAATAGGGATCTGTGTGCCTGATGCATGTGGGGGTACATCAGATGGCCGACAGTACATACAAGGTTTGTTTTTATATCACGTCATTCCTTTTCTCTTGTCAAGTCCATGAAATGTGTACAAAAACATCAACATCATTCATAAGTATAAATTTATGTGAACCATTTATCCATTACCTCCTTTGAAATGAACCTTAGATTAGTCACTAGTGAGGGTTGGTTTCACGGTAGCAGTAGTCAAATTTAACACTTCACCAAGAAAAGGGTCTCGGAAATCATGTCACCAGGAGATTCGAAATTTTCAGCAATTATGGTTGCTAATTAGACTAAATGTCGCAATTTGATTAAAATACTACATCACACAGGAAATTGTTCACATGTGATTTTGTACTGTATTAAAATGTTTTAAATGATAAAAAAGAACAAAACCAATAACATCTTTACATCAACAAGAAGTTATGTCCAAATGATTTCCCAGAGCAAATCGTTTGTCCAAAAACTTTACATGTGTTTTTGATAGACAAGGACACAACAGGATAAAATAAAGATGGATTTTACAAAGACTGTAGAAAGATGCCTGTGACAAAGTAAACAAGCATCAAACCTGTCCACGGGAGTTTTTTCCTAAATAGAATGGAACTTTCAGTGAATTCAGGGAATCAGACAAATCACTGAAGCATGAATTAGTATCAATTAAAGATCTTCTCTGTCACCAGTGTCCTTGTGGCACTGAGGTAGAGTGCTGGTTTCTTACACAAGAGATAGCAAGTTCGCGCACAACAATCAACTTTTTGAAATAATATTATTTTTGTCACTGAATTCAGTGAGACCATTTAGGAAAAACTTGATTGGGATGCTCTCCGCTAGTTTTAGATTGAATATTTTCATTTGTGGTGGACATTTAAGATGATTGGTGAAAGCAACTATTACTTGTAGTTTAACCTGGAAATTCTTCAAACAGAAATACGTTTGATTACAGATTCTTTGTCCGAACGCCTTGGAGTCATTGGATTAGGAGTAGTGCATGTCTTCTGTGGTCATGAAGGTGGACTGGGTGACAATCAGAAAGCTCAGGCGGCGTTGTAAGTGTGAAAACTACCATAGATGCAGTGATGACACGCATAAAACCCGATCCCCTAAAACGCCATGGCAAACGGTATTTAGTTTTGGAATCAGCTACTGGAGAAAATGGATCATGTTCATAGTTTAAAAAATCTACTGCCGACTTAGAGAACTATTCACCTTCTGACAGACTAATTGAATTCCGTACAATGAATTTATTCGTAAATTTGTAGTCTCAAACTAAATCATGTTTTCAGCTGCCTCACATTCGTAGAATTTATTTGCCATCGTCAGCACAAAAGCAGAATATGTTTGCGATTGCATCAAATGGGCTGATATTGACAAACGTGAAGTAGCACCTGTCTTCCTTTCTTCAGGGGCGTCGTTGTTGTCATTGTTGTCCTCGTCCTGGTGGCCACTATTTGGGATGGTTTCTTCAGGAAAGCATGGTTCGCAAAGAAGTTTGGAATCTCGGAGCCCGATTTTTCAGATCCTGCTAATATTCCAAATCAAACTGGAGACGGCTACAAAGACTCCAATGGATTCGCCCCTCATACTAACGGAATTTCGGAACATCACCAGGAATCTCTCAATAGACTCAGTTCACTTCCAACTGAATCTGAGATGGTCGAGTCAGGACTGACAGATTCATTAGGTGAATTTACAGTAGTCCAGATTGTTATATCTTTGTCTGGATATTTTGTCTGAAAGGAACCCGCGTCAATTTTTCAGCGTAACATCCAAATCGCACAAATACGTTAAGTCTGTAACCTCGATTTTACACCGATAACCTAATTTTTAAATGTAGACAAGTAAAAGGTTAAGGTGAGGTTCTCTCTTTTTTGGTAACTTATCCCTCCATTTCTTACAGCATTTTCAGAAAGAGTAGAAGCAGCTTTCACTGGCTTTTCATTTTACTCAAACATGCGTCGTATCTTCTGTCCAAACACACCGAAAGAAGATTTCAGTGCCGTCCATTTCCTTCGTTTCTTCAGTTTGTGCTACTTGATGTTGGGCGAAACCTATTTTGTGGGAACACTATTTACCGAGCTATGGGCTGTCGGTGAGTTAAGTGAAGTAGTATTACATGTTTGTGTTTCAAAGAATGATTAAAAAAAAATTGGAGGACACAAGTCCTTTTTGTGGGGCCACTGATACCCCTGTTTTGGACTTGTGGTGGTCTACCCTGGGTTTCAAAGCCAGGGTGGATCCCTCACTTGCATGCTTTTGTCGCCTGCGTGCAAGGGATTCCTCAGATTCACCTCTGGTGCGACACCTGCTGACCTCATTTCAAAGAATGAAATGATTTTTCTGCGCAATTCGTTTTTCACCTCCTATATGGTATTTTCAGGTAACTTTTTGAGTTGGATTATGACCTTGCCAAGACAGTGGTACTATCAGCCCATTGTTAATGTACATTTTTCGGCTGATACATTCTTTGCAATAAGGTACATAAATTAAGATAGATTTCCAATCTAAAAATAGTTCAGTATGATATTAAAATTACTGCATCATCCTGCCGGAATATCAGAAGAAATACACCTTTTTTAAGATTGACAGACAATTCTGAATAAGTTTTACAAAGATCATCTGTTGAAGACATGTGAAATTATTTTGGAAAATCCCAAATATGATAATTCTCTATTATTATTTATTTGTAATCAAGTGATTGAGAATTTCAATATATTTTGTTGTTTGTGATCAAAAATGAAGACTGAACTATTTCCTATTTCTATCTATTTTCTGCCTGTGTTTGACATCAAAAAAATTGATATCTCAATGATCACTAGGATCTCCTTGTCTGAGTAAATAATTGTGTACCATAATTTTGCAAGTGAACAAAATGGATTTTTCCAGACACTTAAAAGTAATAAAAATTCCCGAAGATGGTTATTATTAAACTGAACCAGTATTTTCTGTCAAATTCAAAAAATGATGTATTTTCTGTTTCTTCTGCAAGATGCGCATGAAGAGGAGTGTTTTGTGTGCTAGTATGTAAAAAAGTAATTGTTAACAAATAAATATTAAAGTGTTCCAATAAAAAACGTCCATCAAACTCTCCTCTCCTCTTTCTGTCAAGTATTTATCATCCTTTTCAGCGGTTTTCTTGCTTGCTACTGGTTTCTACGACGTGTGCAAAAAAGTGGTGGAAAATTGAAATGGACACATATTACTCACTACATTCTCCATAAATATTTAGTGTAAGACGACATGTTTGCTCTCATTCCTATGGAAAATTTATGCCAGATGTTACCAACTGATGTAAGATGATTGGTATCTTGTTCGCACTATTCAGTTAACGTTTAACGTTGACGTTGCAGTTTGGTGATTCCCATGATGTTAACTCTGATGTTCTACTCTACGTGGTACAAATTTTTGCTGGGAGGCCCTATGGCTCCACTAAAGATAGACGATGCCGAATTTTGCAATGACAACTGGTGGACAAACTTGTTGCTTGTTCATAACTTGGTCAATAGATTTCAAAAGGTAAATCTATCATTAAACTCATTAGTGCCTCAAACTGACTTGCTTGAGGAAACTTAAGAGATCAAAGATTCTATTAACAAAGGTAAGCTGATTGAAGTATCTTCGAAAAGGAATTATTTCACTACCGGTAATGTGTTCTTAGAAATGTTTAACAAAATCAAGTCTTTTTTTGTTTTTGTTGCTAAAATTTCAGTGTGTATCATGGACCTGGTATGTCGCCTGTGTCTTCCAACTTCACGTCGTTACTCTCTTATTCGTACTGATACCAATCACCATGTAAGGAAACCAACTATTACTATTACTCAGAATTTCATATTCTTTATTTAGTTTTGTTGAGCCTTTCTGGATTGGTCATAAAATTGTTTGAAATCATTTTTTGCAGAGGAAAATTTGGAAGATACTTTGGTTACTTTATGATATTTGCCATGTGGGGTATTCATGTGGGATTGAATGTAGACTACGCACTCGATTAGTAAGCATAAGTCATTGTGAAAGAAATATATTCAAATTTTGTTTTCGTAAATGTGAATTTGATTCGTGAAAGACCCAATCTACCCAGATAGAAGGCAGCTAACAGCGGCAGGATTCCCGAATTTTAGATGGATCGTCACTCACAACTATTTTCTTAGGTTTGGAAGTCAAACCTTTAGGAGAGTCAAAAACTGAATTTAAGATGTTTTGCAGCTACGGTTTGCTTGCCTTCATAGCAGATATTGAAGCATGGTACAGGGACATGTTACAACTACCATGGAACAGAGCTGGTGCATACCTTGCAGGAACTGTATTTGGGCTCATTATGTTCAAACTGAGAAATAAAAAAGTCAAAATACCGTGGGTCAGTAGATTTTATCCACATAATCAAAGTAATTGTCAAACTGCTCAATGTAATGTATTGTCATTAATTAATGTAATGTCATTAATTAATGTAATGTCATTAATTGTGTTAGGAACGGAACAATGTTTTCTGATGGACTATATTTTTTCCTTATCAGTACTTAGATATGTTGGGATGGATCATATCAATGGGAATCATAGCTACAGTAACGTTTTCTACATACGACATGGTGAAAGAGGAGGGCGATGGGCCCGTCATGTGGTCGAAGGAACGTTTGGTGGCCTGGGAGGTTTTATCTCGCTCTGCGTGGGCTGTGTGCATTTGCTGGATGATTTTTAGTATTCATTATGGCGGAGGAGGTACTGATTATTTTTAAAATATTTTTGCAGAGTAATTATGGCCTTCATTGCGTAGACTCTTCTTTGTAAATTGGTCTTTTTTCACGCAGAAAGTTTCAGTTTAAATTTACAGTGCATTTTGGAGAGAGTGTTTGTGCAAATATGTTTATTTTTGCAGGCTGCTTGCGATCTATGATCAACTGGAAGACATGGGTGCCTTTAGCCAGATTAGTGTACACTTCTTACCTTATACATGCTGTTATTATATCCCGCTTCATTTATGCACAGATGTCATTGGTAGAGATGACACAAGATAACATGGTTCGTTCACAAGAAATATTTCTTGTATACAGATCTATATGAAGTACTCAGTAATATTGCTTGCCTTTGTCTTACACATATGAAGACAAAGGCCAGCAATATCGAGTATTTTTGCAGTACATCATATTGCCTTCATGAATTGAAAGGTTCTCCACCCATTGCTTGTAGATCAGTTTTCATGGAAATGTCTTTAAAATATGTTTTTTTTCGGTAAAAATCTTTGCAAATTTAGAATCTTTCCAGTTTGATACTGCGTCCAGTGGATACTGCGTCAAAATAGCGATTAGAAATTTGTTACTGGATTTGACTTCTGTCTTTGAACAGTTTATGAAGTGACGAGCATTTTTTTAAAATGAACTTGGACAGATAACATTCACATTGTCTTCTAATGATGTCCATTGGCATAACTAAATAGGAATAGAATGAAGAATTGCCTTTTGAGTTCCTTCATGCAATTCTTTATTCTACTTCTATTTAGCTAAGCCAATGCAAAATTGTTGAATCCCTTCATGAGATTAAGATAACAATAGATCTATCTTGGGTTATTGCAAATGGCATAGTCAAACTTTTAGTGAAACACTTAAAATTGAAACAATTCAGTCTTGTGTATTTTCCACAAAGTGCAAATAGATCATTACAGAACAATTCTGTAATCTACAATTTGGTTCATTCAAATAAACCTATTTTAGGTGTTGTCTTATTCCCTAAATGAAGTTTTCATTGTTATTTTGCAGTGGTACTTTTTCCTTGGCAACATGACGTTCACGTTGATGGCTGGTGTTGTCATCGCGCTTATATTTTATTTGCCTTTCGTAAATATGGAAGCAGCATTTTTCTACATAAAGACTAAAGGCGTAGCCATGATGTTCGGCAGAAATCCATATGAAGGACTTGACTTTGATATTAGTGACATTGATGGACCAAGTCACATCGCTCCGACCATCTCAAGTGAAGGAGTAGACAATTATGGTATGGATACCCAAACCTATATTCACCATGTAGCGGGACCGAGTGCAGAATATATACACACCAATGCGGGTGATGAAAGTACATTTACAAAACCTGTAGAGGTGACAGAGCTGTAACACAATGACACTAACGGTAAACATGCCAAGAACACATCTGAAACACTGACAAAAACTTGTATGACATTCAATAGCGAAAATACCAAGGAAAACTTTTTTATTTCTGAAATATACACATATTTATAATTAAATTAATATATGTGAAGAGTTGTTCGTTTTGTCTTATTCTCCATTCCGGGCTGTCTGCATGAACATAAGGTAAAGGTGTTGGAGTGATTTTCAAAGAATATTGAATAATCAAATAAGCGTTCTGTAGCCCCTTTACTCTCTTGAGGGAACTGAAGAAGAGTATAATGAACTCTTTACATTTGATTGAAAAAGTTATATCAGAACATTCACTTGGTGATGTGATAGCATCATTCTACTCAGGAGTGGGAATAATGATATCTTCTCCATCTGAAACAGAATTAACCATAACTGTATCCAGAGCTTTCAAACACTTTTGGTGCGATGCAAAACACATCACATTCCAATGCGGTCACTCGAAAAGGATAAAAGAAAAAGAAGACACCATGCCTGAATTCCTAGCTGTTACACCAGTAACATAGATATAAAACGATCTTACCGTATTAGCACATAGATTGCATGTGTACAAGCAGCTAACTGAGGAGGAGGACTTTCTTATTTGCATTTCGAAATCATAATGATTTGTGTCCCTAATTGAGTTTTTCACGATAGGCGTTTCTGTCAGATTATCTGACAGATCTTTGCACAGGCAGGATTGATCCGTAGGTCCTGGTTTCAAACTCCACTGGGGGCAATTTTTGATGAATTTTTTTTGTTCTTCCCTGCACAAAGATCTGTCAGATAATCTGACAGAAACGATTATCATGAAAAACTCAATTCGGGACACAAATCATTATGATTTCGAAATGCAAATAAGAAAGTCCTCCTGCATGAACGCAAGAGGCATACTGCCCGCCGCATGCTGTCCTATCCCGGGGGGGGGGGTTACCCCATTCCAGCTTGGGGGTACCCAGCTCCCGGGTAACCCCCCTCTAGCTGGACCTGGCTCAGGTACCCCCAGGCTTGGGTACCCCCCCAGCTTGAATACCCCCCTGGCTCAGGTACCCCTCCCCCCTTCCAGCTGGACCTGGACCTGGCTGGGGTACCCCCCATCCTGTGGAGACACAAACACCTGTGAAAACAGTACCTTCCCTCGTACTAGGCGGTAAAAATGCTATAATTTGTCCTTCAAAAGTTCAAATTACAACGCCAATTTATCTTTCTCGTCTACCTTTTGAAATATTTTTTTCAAAATATACCTGCCATCTCCTGAATTCCAGTATTCAGTATGTAAAAAAGACACATGTTACTTTGAGTTTTCTCTTCGTTACGACTTATTAGATTAGTCAAAATAGTCAAATTAGTCAAAAATATTAAAATTAGTCAAAAATATTAACTATTAACCAATACGTTGGTGGAGATTGAACCCAGTTCCAAGGGTTACAATTCTGAACTTTCTGTACTGTCTATGTCTCAAACAATCACAAGTGCTGTACATCACTGATTTTGTCAGAATATACAAGTTAATGAAACCAATTTGACAAAAGAAGACTGAATTAATGGAAACCTTGATTGCCTTTGGTTTAAAACTAAATTTAGCCATGTACAAATTAAATTTAGCAACCAAATTAAGTTTAAAACTGAGATTATTCTGCACAAATGGTCATATTGAAATATTTTATGTATTAAAGACTTCAGTATCAATTGTCACTCAAAATAATAAATATTACAGATAACTGAAGTCAAAGTTTTGCTTCATCAAAGTTATTCTGATGAAACAAATTGATTCAGGTAAAGAGTTTAGCTATTTGTTTAATTTAACACGTATGCCATGTGTTTTTAAGAGTTATTAGAGAAATTTTAAATCGTAACAATGAAATAAACCCACTCACAAAAAACATCAAGCGTAACAATAAGATACACACCAGAATATGACTTGAGATATATAATTTGAAGAATAGTTGTATGGTTGAATATATAACTGCTTGAATTCAGTGGTCTGTACTATTTACTTGTGTCGTGTTAAATAGTCCTGCTGTTGCAGTGTTGCTAAACTTCATCCTCAAGTTTCAATTAGAACAATAAAAAAAGAAATTCTCAAGCTTTTAATGTTGTCGAGAGAGAGGATAATTTTTTCCGAAAAAAGTGTGTAGTTGATGCAGTAATCCACTCCACTAAGGAACATTTCGGTTATCATACAAGTTTTATTTTATATTCTCACTCTGCTAGATCTTACAAGGGCTAAAGTTAACCTATCTTTCCTAATTTATCTGGTTCCTTCAAGCACATTCTATTTCAATCGTTTGTTTCTTCTTCCTTTGCCTTTAGTGTAACTTCGGCATTTCAATTTTCCTTCCTCATGGCTTCATTCGTCATTTTCCTATCAATTTGGAAGTTACTTTTTTTTCTTGCTGCTTCCAAGAGACACTGATGAAACTTCTCTCGTCTTTCACCGGGTTGGTTACTCTGAATGAGTTTTCTGACTTCAGGCTTGAGTGTTCTCATTGAGTATCCACACTGATAGAGTCTATTTTCAACTTTATGTCTTCGCAAACTTTGGGGAGAATTTATCACATCTTTTTCTTTGAAACCCCATTTGACTGAGTGCAAAGTGTCAAATTTGTATGTGTCTACGACTTTTTTGTAAGCTTCAATTTCTTCAATCGTCTTCTTAATTTTATTCATTACCTAAATTGAAACGAGTTTGGAATAAATGCGCGTAAATTTACATTCGAAACACGTAGAGAATACAATAATGAAAACTTGAAAAGTTTTACAATTTAACTAAAAACTTTTTTTTGTAAAATACGTGGTTTTTGTTTTGGTGAGCAAACTTGTGTGCTCAAATTTTCAGTAAGATATTTCCATACCCTGGCTTTTCTCTCTTCTTCCACCGCGTGATGTTTTTGAAGTATTTTGGTGTACGCGTTATGTCTACTTTTCTCACCCTCGTTGATCCTTGCTGCCCTTCTTCTCGTCCGAAATGTCACCTCGAGGAGGTCCGCATGCAGAGATCCTTTCCCATAGGGCTCATCACGTCTCCGAAACGTACACTGTGGCATTATTTATACCACCAAATTCTGAACAGAGTTGTGATCACATCATAACATTTCATAAACGGATTGCTATTTGTTCACATGTTTGCTTGAAGCTGGTTTTCAAAGTACGAATTTGATCCAGTGGTATTTGTGTTTGGAAATTGTTGCCACATATAACTTTTGTACAGGAAATTGGTCATCATGACTTTAACCTTGCGGATCAAACCTATTTGTATTGGAAATTTATTGAAATACACAGAACACCAATTAAATGGGATAATCGATAGCTTTTTGATACATTGACTTCTGTTTACTCAGAACTTGACAGAGCACTCTTGCTTGTAATGAAAATCAGATAGATCAAACTAATTTACACTTTCTGTATTCATGACACGAAAGACTTTTCGACACTGGACAAAGATGAAATCAGGACAGTATATAAAAATAACATGCACTTTTGTAAAATTCGCAAACCTCACACATGGAATCGAAAAAAAAAGAGCCACAACACTAAATTGCCAGGTGGTGTGTTTGGATCAGAAGGTCGACTTCACAACTGCTAAAAGTTTTATCGATACCACTGATTTTATAAAGATTTAAACACTTCGGCACATTTTGTCTATTCATAGGAGGTGTAATTATTTTTAAAGAATATTTTCACTATTTTCCATTCAAATCCCACGAAAAGCAGCATGCGTCACTGAGTGACATTTCTGCACTGTACCTACAATAACTTAAAATATTATACATGAAATACATATTTGACTCATCTTTCCAATGTACAAATTAAAGCTGATTAGGATGATAGAAATTAATAAAACTCACAGGTATGGTCTAAAGTAAGCAATTTTGTATGTTTTGGGTACAGCCTTCCTTACGGTTTTCCACACGCACCCGAAGCAGTGAATTAAGGGAAATTTAGTCAACTTCATTTGTGAAGCGAAGTCAATGTCGAAGTAGGATGTCCTCAT
>JBCAUG010680438.1:0-13671 GCA_038406175.1 Haplosyllis leylae | reverse complement strand
ATGGTATATTTGGTACAGTATATCAGTATATTTCATCTGATGAGGTTTTATGTGACGTCAGGCGCCACAGATGATATTTGTCCTTTGCAAGCCAGCTCCAATGGCACCAGTGAGTCATGGCCACTTAACAGGGAGAGGTAGCATGGCCCCAGACCTTCGCACAGTGTGCTACCCCTCAGTTTCACCCATTGGAACACACAGACAAAGTTGATACTTTCAAATGTAATTTGCTTTGTATAGATAGTTCCTCCAGTATAGATTTCAAATGTAATTTGCTTCATGTAGATACTTTGTTAGGTATAGGCTTTAAGTGATGTCACATAAGTTTGAAGTGAAATTTCATCTGAGATAGTCTTGAAGTATTTGTTTGAAGTTTTGAAATATAGCTTATATATGGTTTAAACCAAATTTTCTTTGTATTCAAAGAACTATGTCATAAATCTTTGAAGTAAATGCTATATTTGGTATAGATATCAAACAAAATGTTCTTTGTACTTGAAGAGCTATGTCATATATTTTGAAGTATGTGTCATATCTGGTATAGGTTTGAAACTAATTTTCTTTGTATTAGTATAGCTTTGAAGTAAAGGTTATATCTGGTATAGGTTTTAAGTAATATTTAATCTGATATAGGTTTCAAATGAAATTTGCTTTCTGTTTTCTCTATTAAATGAAATATATACTGTATAAACAGATTTGAATATTTACAAATACAGATGTTATTTCTGCGAAATATTGACAAATAGATAAATATTAACAAATACTGTCACAGGCTGCACAGCCTGGAATCCTTTCATGAACCAGGAGATGCCTGAATGAAGCTAACACATATGCAGTTCCTTTTAATAAGTTTTATTCACTGCCACTAATAATTCACAAAAGTCATTCACAGGTGACAGCCAGAAACAAAAATGCTATCAGAGGACTTAAGCCTCCACTGGTCTACAAAATAATTAAAGACCACTGTGAGTTTATTTCATAACTACTTTATATGAAAATATTTAATAATGATAATGAAAATTGTAAATAATTACAAGTCATGTTGAATGAAATTAAATGACAAAATGAACAAGTGAAATGTGAATATAGATGAACAACCAATATGATACTATCTCATAAATCCCATAAATAAAAAGTACTGTACTTGGAATGCCAGTGGAAGCCACATAAAGGCATTTTGTAGAAGTATAGTTGATTTAATTTGGAAAATATAGATTTTGGCACAAAGTGCATAACGGGTCTGTTCTCTAGCATAAATCAAAGGCAACTGAAGTGCCCAGGCCTGGAATAGAGCATGGGCGTGTGAGCATCCAATCAGAGCATGGGGGAGGGATAGACAAGGTCTGATTGACAGAAGTGGGCGGTCATACAGAAGTGACTGGTGCCTGGAAGTACATAACTGGTGCCTGGAAGTACACAAAAATCAACAAACTGAATACTCAATCAAGGCCATTTGCATACATTAGGGTATCCATGACCATATATGGTAAATATGCTAATTACATAGGATCAGGTCATCCTAATCACCCAATCTCCTTCCTGGACACATATAGGACCTGGAAAATGCCTAACAACTGTTGCAAATGGCATTTGATTAGCTGGAGCTATGCTGAAACTATGGCAACAGAAAGTCATGTGATATACAAAATCAGAATGAGGCAAATTGACTCATCTTTACTCCCAAGCAATCCAGAAACACATCACACACTAATTAAGGCTAATTGAATGATTAGAAGTCCAAATAAAAAGATTCAAAACAGTATAAGGTCATACTGCAAAGATACTGTCACTGGCAGCAGTATAAAAGTAAAATAGAGGCTGATTTAACCATAAACAGTTCACATGCAGTTTCAGACTTTTGGGACTTTTAAAACACACTGTAACATAAGGACATCAAAACATATGCGAGCAATCACCACAGCAGTAGATAGGTATCAGTTTCAATGCATTACATTCAGTAGTGTAACTTCGAACAAATATTTTGAATTGTTGTATATATCTATTGTCCAAGGACAAGAAAGCTAGGTGGGAAATACATAAAACATAAAAGATAGATGCACGGAGCACAGGCTCGATCTCTGTCAAATAAGCAACCAAACTCAATATACACCTTGCAATCAAGTTTTCGTGAGGGTAACAGGAATAAAATCTGTACTGCCTTGACAAAGTTTTTCAGTACAAATATATGGAAATACCATCAACAGAAGTTTATATGCTTCCATATATACATCGTAAGCTCATCATAAACGGTTGCAAAAGCCATTAATTTTTACATCAATACAATTTTTTGATTTATGCGTTTGACTTTCTGGTCTCACGTAAGCTTCATTTGTAAATCCCCGGAAACATCATCACAGGTAGTATTCAGTATGAGATGCGGACCAAGGTGCCAGACAATTTCTTCTTCCCTCATGACCAACAATAGAATATCAATAGGAAAAATGGCACCTTGAGTTTTTCACTTTTTCAAGTGGAATACAAATTTATCAGCTAATATTTGGTAATAAAATTTCCTTTTCAAGTTGAATACAAATCTATCAGTTACTATTTGGTAATAAAATTTTTTAGACATATTGTTACAACCGAACGCAGTATATTTTAATTTTTGGGTATTTGGCCAATGACTCTATATTCCACTTGTATTCACTTGTTTACTGACCCATAGTCCAATATGGACCACTGGTCAGTATGCATGTGGAACAAAGAGGAATATTGAGTCATTGCCCAATTACCCAAAATTAAAATATACTGCCTTTGGTTGTGCACTTTTGCATGAAAAAACTCAAGGTGCCATTTTTCGTATTGATATTCTATTATTGGTCATGAGGTCATAGGACTTTTACCAGGCACTAGGGTCCGCATCCCATACTGAATACTACCTGTGATCATTAACTCTCACAAATTTTTGTAGTTCTTCAGTTTAATTTGATTCATTTGACTTTTTATTGATGACAAAACACATTTCAAAGTGTTTTTATCACGTTACAGCAAGACAATTCTTACGTGTGTCAGTACACTACCGCAAAGTGCTAATTTTTGTCCGTTTTACCAATTAGCCGGATAATAGCCTTGTGACCTTTTCCCCATAATGGTTAATCATTTAAGTTCCATTGCATTTTCCTACTTAAGATTCCAAAAACATTGTTCCTTCCTGTAATGCCCATAATTACGAAGAAATAACAATTTTTAAGGACAACAAAAGCTATTGCTGATAAGATCGCTAAATACATGGGATGGCCGTTCCTTCCTAAGCCTGGAATTTGTTAAAAGGAAATAAGCTGTATTCGAGAGAATCGTACAAATACATTTCAATTAGCTGCAATACAATCCTAGAATTTGTACTTCTATTGCAATTTCCATTTATCAATACCGAAGCTACTTATGCCATTATCATCAAAACGGGAGGGAAGGTTTTTATCGATATTCCATTAGTTTATTTGACATGCAAATATTACTTATTTGGTAACATCTGTGTGCTGCCACTGGGGTAATGCATTTTTTGCATGGGTAAGCCACACGAAATTGAGTATTAAGCCAGTAGAAAATGGGCTGTTGAATAAATGTAAATGGTTGTCCAATTTTGAAAGAAGAAATAAACAGCTTAGAATCCTTTTACAAATCAGCCAAGATTACGTTTCCATTCATCCAACATTCTCCTAACACAGCTCAATATACTTTCAACATGCAAGAATCTGAAATAATCTTGCCTTTTGTGATATAAATGATTTCCACACAGGAAAGTGTATGAGTACAGGTGGCCATGTGACAATACTTAATTACTGCATCTATTCTTTAGCTTGCACGGAAATAACACTCGTGGGACTTTAAAACGAAAGGAAACTGGAGACATGCAAATATCTCAAACACTGCCCACTTATTTGCGAAATAATATGGCAACAGGTACATTGTACTTTTTGGGGAAATTTACGCCCTGCAGCAAACAGTCGATGTTCGAAACCTTGTACTCATTTAGGAAATCCCATGAAAATATCAAGTTTCTTTGACAACCCCCTTGTTTCATTGGTTGAAAAATTGTCTTTGTCAATGAAAGAAATACTTTGCCAAATGAGTTGAAAGCATCATTGTAAATTCTTCAATTAGAATTTGTAAGATATTGACATTATTGAAAGTATTCATATTTGAAGATGTCTTCTTTATTAGTCCAGAGCACCTTCATTGTTTGATCTCCCACTTTACTAAAACTAGAATCTCTTTTCGTGGACAATGTCAGGATGATGGTTGTTTTTAATTGCCTTAAGATCTTTCTGGAAGCTGAATAAATTCACTGGGAAGAAGTTGGTATTTATGGGCTCTGAAATTGCTTTTAATATTTTTGGCCATGACATATCGATCAGCACGAAATTACAGACGAGAACCAGATAATGTTAAAGTATTAGTTTTACAACTCAACTTTAACATGTGTTATATTCAAACGGAACAAATGACTTGTTGTCTCGGCAGAAAACATCAAATTTTAGTACTTTCTTGGAAAATATTCAATTCCTATATCTATGTTTCAGTGGACAACGATAAAATCAACAATTCTGGAAAATATTTTACTTATGAAGTCTGTCATTTGGAACATATAGTGACAAAACTGTAACACGGCAACTTTATGTCAAAAGATATTGGTTATTTCACTATATTTTTTAAAATACAGACTGTATGGGAATTTATAAATTAAATTCCCTTCAGAATTTTGATCGCGTCATTATCCACCAAAACGTAGACATTGAATATTTTCTGTTTTTAAATGAACATTGCAATCGTTCTCCATTGAATTTCAATGATGTGCAATGAACAATACCAATATCACAGAAGGTAACAAATGAATCAATAAACAACGGTCCATTTCTTAGAAAGCTTCATTGAAAAGGTACGAAAGTGGTACGTTAAACTAAATAAAAGACATGATACTCTGCGGATGTTTCGGATTCGACCGATCATTGTCAGACAAGAGATTACTTCTTCAGATTATCTCGATTGACAATGATCGGTCGACACCTAATAAGAGATAACGTTTCATAATGAAACTTGAAACTTCCACGGGGTATCACGTCTTTTATTTAGATCAACGTACCCCGGTATGAATTGAAACTTCTTGATTTGTGTGAAAGACTGAAATGTGTACAAATTAAGAATTCACCTGTTTCTAATAAAAATATAAATAGTAAAGTAACTCAAAGCCCCCACTGCTTCTTGCTGCCTACTTCAGACAATCGAGACGCCAACCAAAATACCCTCCAAAAATGACCACTCATTCGTTCGTTGCAAATGGCAATAACGTTTCAAGATTTCATTGGTGACTTGTACAATTGCCTTACTGATTGTATCCTAGGTTTTGTTTTAATTTCCACAGGATTTTCAGACTGACGCTACGCGGGGTAAAAAGCCGATAATGTTAAAGAGAAAAAAAGAGGCTCATTGATTTTGAAACAGATCCATTTAAAACGCAATATTTCTTCCATTGATTTCACATCAGACAATGTACATACCATTTTAAACTAGCTCCAGCAAATTTTGAAAATACGAGACTGAGGTCTCGCATGGGTCCATGACTGTACGCACAACCGTTACTACAAATTTTTATTCGTCCAAAGTGTTCAAATTTCACTTCAGATAAGGAGACTAAAAATTACTAAAATTACTTTCTCTGCGGTCTTCTTGAGGACTTTTCCATCAAATAAAGAATATCAGTGGGGCCTGGTATTTTTCATTTTATTTGACATTTAGGCATTACTTGTGCCACCACAATGAGGTGAGTGCCATGCAAAAGTGATGCAGTTTTTGTATGAATTTAATACGCGCTAAAATATTTGACATACTTTGATGGACTTTATAAAAGAGTTTCGGGTGTTCATATTTTAATAGTGTTTGAATTTGTTGTGCACCATTTCAAATTAATAGAACTAACATTGTTACATGAATATTTGAGATCAAATTCCCATTCATAAAATGATGCCTATGAGGACGATTTGATACATATCCGTAATACGTGCAGCCTCCCTCATAAATCAGTAATTTCGACACTTTCCAATAGCATTTATAAACGTGTTTTTTCATCAACTTAATGACATTTCACTAAATGTGACTCATAATTTGATGCAATTCATTATTTACTGTGGTAGTATGCATTGGACTAAAACAGTCGTGACACCGGCGCTTGACCTTAATATGCAACTTTAGATTCATTGTGTTACAAATTAGGAATTGCTGTTCATTTTGTCCGAGTGTTTGTCAGGCTGTTTTCCTCAATTTTAATAAAAATCACAATCAAATTAGGCAGATATGTAGATGCGAAATGCTTTTACCTTTGACTCCAGCGTCACCTGGTGCCAGATAGAACAGCACTCCAAAAATTAAGATTTTAATATCCGTGAACTGACTGTTAAACTGTCAAAAGTCAGTAGCAGATCCAAGAACCCGGTAGGGGCGGGGGAAAAACAAGAAACATATAAGCAACTATACGATCGCCTTTAGTGTTCATCTTTCTCGTGACCTATTTTTACAGGATCGGCGGCTGGATCCGCTACTAAAAATAACCTTGATCATTCAAACAATATACAACAGAAGATTCTTCTTTCTAATGCCAAGCCGTGCTAATCGACACTAAAATATCATTTACTCACGCTTGCTGAAAATATGACAGACGGCAATTGTGAGCTCATTACGAATTTATTGTGAGGATCCAAATAAGGCTGTTCTTTCCACTGCATTTTGCGAAGCAGATTTTTAATATTTTATGAATTTTACTTCTTTTCTTATGAATTACCTTTGTGGTTATAGGATCCACCTGGGGGTTGGTTACCTGTCTCCATTCTCTGAGAAAATAGCATGAGTATGACATCAAGATCTGTTCTGGTTGATCTCATTCTCAAAGTATCAGATTTGATACCATGCAGCATTTAGCATCTTAATTCTTTGCAAGTAGCATTACCTGGATGTCACACATCCCTTTGATCTTTGCCCACAAGTTGAAACTTTCACTTTTCAGTTTTGGGGCCAAAAAGATATAATTCAATTAGAAATGAGCACCTTGGATACAGTGAAACTGCCCTGGATGTATATACTAATTTGCATAAATGAATATTTATTAGGTATTGGTGTTGTTTGGGAGACATTCTGGTCAGTTTTGTAGTTTCTCTCTTCATTTTTAGCAGAGCTGTTTTAACAGCTTTTTAGCTCTTTAAATGGGAAATATTTTTTGGTGAAATCTCACGATTTCTCTCAAGTTTCGGAAATTATTGAGAGATTTGAATGAATGGAGCCTTCTGATTGGCTGAGAGAGGTGGTCACATGACTTGGCAGTGAGATTTGGGGTGGACACGATGAGTTTGGTCGTTTCCATGTGGAAACGACAGCTCTGCATGAAGCCTACTGGCTTCCTTGTTTATTCTGTGCTCGTATTTTGAGAGTTTTTTTTTAAATTTACTTCGAAATTATCACGATTGATCATGGCTACACAGGTCAGTAACCTTACTGTCGCTGAAGCTCACGCCAAACCAGTACCACAAGACCTTTCTCATATATCTTTTTATTCTGGATGACATGTGTCTTGGTCATTTTTTCTCACATCATCTCTGATGTATCATTTCTTTTCATCCATATTTGCCCTCAACAACTCTTTTATTCAACTGAGTTTCAAATATTGATGGATTATATACAAAGTTTTGTCAAATCTAAATAAATACACTTTCTATTGCAATAACACATCAGTTTAATACAGATGGGCTACAAACCAACACTCTAAGCTCTCAAACAGAATTCTTATTTTCAGAGCGAGAAGAAAATTGTTTCAAACCTATTTCTGAATAGTGAATATTTCAACGCTTAACACAAAATCACTGTTCATTTGAGACAACCAAGTTATCCACGATTTCAACATGGTGTTTGATGTCTCCAAGTCAAATAAAATCACCACAGAAACTTTCTGTAAATTCTCTTGTAAAAACATAATTTTAATTGTTTTTGGTAAATTCCCTGTGTTATCATCTCTAACTGGGACAATGAAGAGCCGTATTCAATTTGTCCCTCTAACCCTGAAACACCCCACTGGGCTGTCCCGTTTGGCATCTAAAGGCAAGCTTAAAATGATGCAGCAGCCCTACCACTTGAGGTTTACAAACTTTCATACTTCCAGCACTGAGGAAATTATTTTGTCTGCAATGAAATTTAAGACAGGCTGTTTACTTTAATCATATTTTTCGAAACTTTGTTCCATTTTGGAGGAAATTATTGTCTGTAATGAGATTTTAAGACACAAGTGCAAACTTCATTAAAATTTGTTTAATTTTGTTTTGTCAAATAAGCTGAATGACTTTTATTAACTTAACAAAATAAGTAAAACCAAATTAACTTTCCAGTAAACGTTCATGGAGCGAAAACGTGATAGTTCACATTATGAAATGAATTAATAAATCCCAATTCTACATTGGTTGAAATATTTTAAAGAGATTTTTCTCTTCCATTTATTGCGAAAAGTAAAATTGAATGGTCAATTTTCCACCTGTACTGACAAGGTTCCCTTCGAAAATAGCCAACCTTGGTTGGACTTTCAGGCTGGGTCAAAGAGTAACACACTCAGCCAAAACGTTGGAAATGCAATTTCACACTAGTTATTTCCCAGAGCGGAAGAGTCAAAAGGAACTTGTCTTCCAATTTATCATAAGATTGGCTTTTCTATCGCGGTTCTCAATCAGAAGTGCTCAAAACAGATCACAACAAGTTGACCATAAACGGCACAAAATCTTCTGAAGCTTTGCAAAATTACAATATTTCCTTTTTAGGGAGTCATTCAGATTTATTAGGGGGTCTTTCAGATTTATTAGGGGGTCTGTCAGACTTATTAGGGAGTCATTCAGATTTATTAGCGGGTCTTTCAGATTTATTAGGGGGTCATTGGTGTGGAGGAAGTTGTAGGCAGGCCGGCTGCCTATGTCAGCTGACTCCACACACATGCACATACACTGCAAGTTTTGGTGTGGAGGTGAAATGTCTGTCTGCATCATGTATCAAAACAATACTCTCTGAAGCAAAGCTTCAGAAGTAACGAGAAAGCCATCTTGCATGACTGCAAGAGGCGTACCGCCCACAGCGTTGCGATTATATCTTGTCCTGTCCGGTGAGGGGGGTACCCCCGTCCTGTCCAGGGGAGGGAGTATCCCTTGTCCTGTCTGGGGGAGAGGTACCCCTCGTCCTGACTAGGGGATCCCCACCTCCAGACAAGACTAGTGACAGGACAATGAACAGGACCAGGAGTACTCCCTCCCACTGGCTAGACAGACAGACAAACCGTAAAAATGACCTTCTCGTCCTAATACGTCAGCGGGTGATAAACATCAAAGTTGGACATGCTTGCTAGTCAACTCGAAAACAAAATTGTTGGGCAGACAAAAAATAATCTCATCGAAATACAATGAATCAAAGCAGTTTCTGAAATAATATAAACACTTTTTCAAGTCCACATTTGAATGTATCCTGTACGCCTCAGTTAGTGTTTGTGTTTCCAGCCTCTGTTTGAGTTTCAGGACACTGTTCGTGCCTAAATTAACAGTGTCCCGGTAGTCTAGTTTACTTGGTAAAGTGAAGGACACTGTTAATTTAGGCCCTAACAGTGTCCACAGGACCTGGACACTGTTAATTTAGGCACGAATAGTGTCCTGAAACTCAAACAGAGGCTGGAAACACAAACACTAACTGAGACGAATCGATCACACCTGAAACTCAGTACTCATACACGAACAGAGATTTACGAGAAGCACAAAATAAGTTGAGTTCATACCAGGACACTGTCAATTCTAAATTGTTGCTTATTTTTTGTGTCCTGCAATAGGAAATCGTTAATTTTTGTTGATTTTGGTCTGTTCATTGTGTGAATTGAGTGATATAAACATTTATGTACATAATTGTTCAGTTCCGACGGACAAAAGAAATGAGTTTTGCTTTTAAGAGATATCAATAAGTTTGCTTTCTCACACCTGGTGTCCGAGCATCCTTCCTTTCTGTGCTGCTTTGTACCAAATTTCACCCTCTTGACAGCCTTAGAGTGTTTTGAGAATACACTGGTTATTGAATAAAGCTGTTGTATTTAAGTCAAGAAATATCACAGTATTAAAGATCAAGATTAAAAGTGGACAGACAGACAGCGTCTAGACGCTGGAAATACACACATATATTATTGTTTTATTACACACATGAGCGCGTACAAACAAACACTTGACCACCAGACTTGAATGAGATCTGCTGTGACAGCCATGCGAAAGCGGGAGCGAAGGGGAAAAAGATCAAAGAACAAAAAAATCAAACAATAAATCGCACACATCAAAGAAAATTTTCGCTTATGCTCGGTGTGAACGGGCTTTAAACATAACGTGGATTATAAATTAATTTTGATACAGTATTAGTGCAAGTACATTGACCTTGTCCACAATGGTCACTTTTCACACTCAATAACGGAACTTTTTTCTCAAAATTGGCTTCTTTGTACTGAATCTATACTTTTTTATTCAGCTGTTAAAAGTAACCAATTGGCCTTTTCACCAGATATCGCAATTGGACATTTTAGCACATTTATTACCACAGTATTACCACAAAAATAACGCCATGTAAAAAAGTACTTAAGTATTGAGATAGAAAGGAGTAAGGGTTAAGTATGAGGTTCTTCAAACAATGATGATAAGTACTCTAATAAGTACTACAGTAAGTACCAGTGGGCCGTGGCCTGTAGACTTTGATACAAATTCTTGAAACTGAACGTTCAACAATTAATTTCTAAATTTTCTAGCTTTTTAAACATTTTTTTACTTTCATCGAAAATACTAGTGTAACGTTTTTATTGTGTGCGTTGCACAAAACAATCTTGTTGTTTCAATTTTAAAATTAAAATTTAGAGCATGTTGTAGGGGTGTGTGACATTTATCTAGATATTTGTGGTATGGAGTTGACAATTATTGAGATCCTTTCCGCGAACTATTCTGTAAAACTCATCTATCTAATTAGGGGATTTTTTTTTACAAAATCTCGATTATACAGGTAAATGCTGGTTTAATCTTCTTGCTGAGTTTTTGACCTGATCAAATCATTACCGTTTTCGGCTGAGTTATTTTTGGAACTCTGTCACTGATATTATAGCGGATCCAAAAACTCGGTATAAGGTGGGGTACAGAAATTTAAAAAACTTATAGGTCGGCATAAGTGTTTCTTTATCTAATTTTTAGAGGCTCGGAAGTAAGGGGGGCGGATCGTTATAAGAGCGAGCTTTAAATTTCTTGATCTGGAACCAACACGGATATAATTCTCTTGTCGTTGTCCGCCAAAATGTGCCAATCACGTCAATCCTTACTAATTGCACACTCGGTTCATGACAAGATTTTGACGTCGACCTTTCGCTGATTGGCTCCAAAGAAATGATACGGAAAACCTCTTTCGCACGGGTTACATTCAAAAGGAACTCATGACTTGTTATCTTGGCAGAAAATCTCAAAATTCAGTACTTTTTATAGAAAATATTCAATTCTATTGTTTATGTTTCGGTGGATAATGAGACAATGATGATTTAGAAGGAAATTTAGTATATGAATTCCCGTATTTTAGACGATATAGTGAAATATCCAATATCTCTTGACCTAAAGTTGCCATTTTACCGTTTGGTCACTATGTGTTCCAAATTAGAGACTCTACAAGTAAAATATCTTCCAGAATTGCTGATCGTGTCAATATCCACTGAAACATAAATGTAAGATTTGGATATTATCTGAAAACATACTAAATTTTTATATTTTGTGCCGAGACAATAAGTCATGAGTTCCGTTTGAATACATCCCTGTTTCACATAATGGTCACCCTGGATACGAAACCAATGTAATTGCGGTTCATCTTTGATCAATTTTTTTTGTTCACAAAATAAATTTTGATAAAAGCATCAGTTTATTAAAGTATTTTAAGTATTTATTTATTAAAGTACTTTTGACACGATTTATTACCATACAAAGCAATCCGGATATCAATTTGACTCAACAATGTCTGTTTTTCAATCAGCCATTGTGTGTCACCTCTTCAGTTGAACAGGTTCTCATAAATGATACTTTCGCGTTTGCTCTGTCAAATTAGACAAAACCTTCGTTGTTGACAAGAAAACAAAGTCAAGTATTGCAGAGAGCCCGCAGAGAGGTGTGGAGAGCTTGTAGTGGTAATACAAATAGATTAGTCAAGATTACCTGACTTGATACAAGGACCCTAGACATAGACATGTCAAATTTACACTTCTAGGTGATGGACAGATAAAATAAAGCGAAAAGTGACGTCTTCAAGTTAGCATTGGATTTCATCCAGTCCCTTTTCTGTGCACCATGTGAAGATGGCCTGAAAAAGATAGTGGAATTCTGTTCACTTGTAATGGTTACATGGAATTATAGGGGATGCCCTCAGATCCGTTGCTGTAGGGTTTCCTGCATCGAACGCCAAGGTACCAAGCCTACCTTGGAGCTCTGAACAATTTTTCTAAAGAACTCCATGAAATCGAGAATATTTTGGTTTGTGATAGTGGGAACAGCTCGTCACCGAAAACTCGATCCGCAATTGTTTTTGAAAGCTACGTTTCGTACACCTGACCCTCGTGTGATAGGTGAATGGTATCACATTCCTAGTACCAAAGTACAGTGTGTGTAAAGTACTTGATGACGTCATCACTTGGAATCTTAGCAGCGCCTCAGGGCTCCTTGAGTCCTGTGATTGTTGTCTGTTGTCTTCGCTTTACCTGTCCGTCAAGTGCATTGGTGACTCTGTAGAGTTACTTAAGCGCTTGGATTTGGGTTGCACAGGAATGCTTCAGATTTTTGTGTATTTTTTCACAAAGAAATGTTAAGCATCAATGTTATACACATACGTTGAAATGAACATGGGCGGGGATAGACTCAGAAAACTAAAAATTGCATTTAGGTGGTGGGGACTTTCACTAGTTATCATCTTGTTGGCCATCTTGGATAGCAGCCATTACCAGAAATCACAAACTCATAGAGTCAATATACAGCCTTGCAACAAAAACTGAATCCCACTAAGTTTGGGTCAATCTTCAACTTTAACATAAAGTTGGCCATCTTGGATAGCAGCCATCACCAGAAATCACAAAAATGACAATTATAACTCCTAGAGTCAACATAGAGACTTGCAACAAAAACCAAACCCCACTAAGTTTGGGTCAAACTTCAATTTTAGCATAATGTCAGCCATCTTGGATGGCAGCCATTACCAGAAATCAAAAAATGGCAGTTAACTCATAGAGTCAATATAGAGACTTGCAACATAAACTGAACCACACTAAGTTTGGGCCAATCTTGAACTTTCACATGATGTCAGCCATCTTGGACGGCAGCCATTACCAGAAATCACAAAAATGGCAGATAGCCAACATTATGTTAAAGATTGACTCCAACTTAGTGGGTTAAGTTTTGTTGGAAGTCTCTATGTCGACAGTACTTGGCGAGCATTTCTAGTTAATTCTGATTGGTCAGCTTCAGCATCATCAATATTTTTAAAATTTTCCTATTGGTCAATTCGGGGATTTTCTGCTTCCCCTTTGCCCTCGCCAAGTACTGTCATTGACTCTATGAGTTATAATAACCATTTTTTGATTTCTAGTAATGGCTGCCATCCAGGATGGCTGACAAGATGATA